>PVIH01009788.1:0-79859 GCA_004025045.1 Sigmodon hispidus | reverse complement strand
CATTGAATCTGTAGATTGCCTTTGGTAGAATTGCCATTTTTACTATGTTGATCCTACCAATCCAGGAACATGGGAGAGCTTTCCATTTTCTGATATCCTCTTCAATTTCTTTCTTCAATGATTTAAAATTTTTGTCAAATAGGTCTGTTACTTCTTTGGTTATAGTTACTCCAAAGTATTTAATACTATTTGCAGCTAATATGAAGGGTAATGTGTCCCTTATTTCTTTTTCAGCTCTTCTATCTTTAGCGTATAGAAGGGCTACTGATTTCTTTGAGTTTATCTTGTATCCTGCTACATTGCTGAAGGTGTTTGAACAGCTGATATTTTCAAACTGTAAAGAATAACATTATTAAATGCCTCTTAAAGCAGTGAAGTTTATACTCCTATTGTGTGTGTGCATGTTTGTTTGTGTGTTGTGTGTGTGTGTGCGTGTGTGTTGTGTGTGTGTGTGTGTGTGTGTGTGTGTGTGTTCTGCGAGCTTTAGGTGTGCTGATAAGTGACAGAATTTCAATGTTTATAAGTCACGTATATTTTAAGATTAGGGCTTTAAATTATATAAATGCAATTATATACAAATTTAAAGTCACTTGGAATAATTATACTGTAATAATTCTATGTCAGCCATATTTTAAAGGCATTTGACTCTACACTTAGAAAAATCATGAGTTTTAACAGTTGGCAAAACTTTGTACTTCTTCAGCACAGCACTCACGTGTGTTTGTGAGTCGTCTAGGCACAGGAGCAAGGCTAGGACTGCACCCTGTTTGAATAGATATCAAAATCCCACAAGATATCAGAAAAATCCACAAAGCCCTTCTAATTTCCATAGCAATTAAATTACTCATTTTCTGCCCTTGGGGTTTGCCTATCTATGACCTGCAAAGCTCCTGTTTGGAAAGTAATTCCCAGTTAATGAGTTAACTAACTGTAGCCCACAGGTTGAGTCCCTCATTAACAAACATTAAAAACAAGGATTGGGTATAGCAGAGAGTCCTACACATAGTGTTTTGTTAATCTTTCACCAGAAATAGTACTTAAGTACTGATCTTCTAAGTCCAGTGGTCCTAATAAAATATCCCATGTTGTTCTTTCTGTACCCTGAGTGAAATGTGATCATGCCCATCAGAATGCATACTACACCAAGAATAGGAGTTAGTTAGATCATTCCTGGCCTTCTCCTCTGGAACTTTATACCCCTGTCTGTAAACCAGCCAAGTTCAAAAAAAAAGTAAGGATTTGCTTACTTACTTAAAAAAGTAGGAAATACATGACTCTTGCTCCTTTGATCTCTGGGTGTGAGATCACGGCATCAACTTTCTAGGAGGAACTTGGTATCTAGGCCTGAAGCCATAGTCCAACACATTTTCCCCTCCTCACATAATCAGATATGAGCATGGGAGGAGGGGGCGTGGCCGGGCATATAACCCTGACTTCTTTAAATGTGCTTGACTCAATTATGCTGTGTCAAGTTGTCCTCACACCTATTTGAGAAACAGACTTTAGTTAGCATTCTGTCAGTATTGTTTCCTGGAGACAATTCAGTTTTATAAATAATGTTGTCTTATAAACTCCAACAAATCTCTGTTTTAATTATCCTTAACTATGAAGAATTGTGTATACATAACAAACCATTGAAAGGGACTGTGCTTCAAAGAGATCATAATAAACACCATGACTAAAAGAAACTTGGGGAGGAAAGGGTTTATCTGGTTTACATATTCTGACCACAGTGTGCCATTGAGGGAAACCAGGGTGGAAACTCAAGTTGGACAGGAACCTGGAGGCAGGAGCCCAAGCAGTAGCCATGGAGAACACTGCTTACTGCTTGCTCAGTTTGCTTTCTTCTGTAACTTAAGACTGCCTACTCAGGGGTGGCACTGTCCTCTATGAATGCTAAGGAGCTGGGAAATGCATTATGAGTACTTTTCTACTACATCTGCAGGCTGCTTTGACATTCACACCTCAACAACAAGAAAGGCTTCTATAATTGTCCAGTTCTCAACATCAAGCATTAATTCCATATCAATGACTCATCAAGAAACTGCCCAACAAGCATGCTTACTGACCAGCCTGATGGAGACATTTTCCCCATTGAAGTTCTTTCTTTCCAGATGACCCAGGCTTGTGTTACATTGACAAAAAAGTTAATCAGCATAGAAATTTTACTCCCTGATGGAAGCAGCCACTGCTCAAGACCTGGTAATACTTGGTTGAAAGCAAACTGAGATATTTCTGTTCCTCCATGCTAGTAACTGTGGGATTAAATCACCTGATTTTTCTCTCTTATCTGTTTTGCTGAACCACTCACTCAAAATGCACCTCTTGTGTACCTATGTGGGAATGTAAGTGTGTGTGTGTGTGTGTGCGCGCGCTTACGTACACTTAAGTGTGGAGATCAGATACCTTCCTTGGTGATATTCCTTGGGACCTTGTCCACCTGTTGTTTTGAGACAGGATTGTGTGCTGGGACTTGACCGTCAGTTAGGCAAGGCCAGCTGGCCAGTGGAGATTCTTGTATCTGCCTCTCCAAGGGTAGATTATACTTAAACACAACCATGTTCAGATTGTGACATGAATACTAGGATGGAATATGTCATCATGCTTGCCAGGTCTGCACTTTTCTGAACTTTCCTGAGTGAGCTACGTGCCAACGCTCTACCCTTTCCTATTGTTTGCTGGTTTGTTTGATTGTTTGTGTGCTTAATCTTCCAACCCACAGTGTGAGATCATCAAGAAGTCTTTTTCATCCTTCTATTTGTTTTTAGGTATCATCCTTCCATAACATACTACCATTTAGCATATGCAGAGAACTGGGACTTGCTGTCTCATGTGCAAACATAGCAGAGAAATAAAGAGTAATAAAGAGAAACTCAAATATTTCTATGACGGACTTTTAAGAAAGAACATATAATGTGTGCTTTTAAGTATAAGTCTTAAATTTTTTTTTACTATGTTTGATCACCTATTAACATTTAAAAAGGCCTTTACTCTCCACATGTGTTCCCCAGGCATAACATCTTTTGAAATCATTGGTATACATTGTGAATCTGAGATTATAAAAAATAAACTAGACTAATAGCCCTGTTAGAAAAGCCTAAGGGCAACTGGAGACTGTGCATTTCTTACACTTACTGCTCTGTCCTCCTATATTCTGGGCCTTGACACTTCTAAGATTTTAAAATATTTTTTCATATCAGTGCAGGTGAAGTGTCTTAGCAATGTACCATGTACATCAGAAAATCATTCTGCAAATGTTTCTGCAAAATTCTTCATGCAAAAAGTAGATATTTTCCAGAGTGTCCATAAATTTTGGATATGAAAAGAATATCATAATAATGGAAGTTCTAAAAACATGAAATAAAGTCAAATAGGAAATTCAGCTGTACATGGAACATCCTTATGGACATTCTGCCACTCAAGACTCAGGGAGCATTGCAGAAAAGGGGCAGAAGGAATGTAAGGGCAAGGGCATAGGGAATAGTACTTTGAACAGCTGGATGTGACATGGCTGTTGCAAATATGAATTCATAGAAGCTAAAATCAAGCCAGTCAGCATTCTAGGGTGGAGGGATGGGCTCATAAGGCCTCACTTCTAGGTAAGAAGCTAATGGGAGTTGGTGCCTGCTGTAGTATGGAGAGTCAACTTTCTTTGAGGAGATGCCACTAGCAGGCTGCCCATTCCCCCAGTGAATGACCCTATGGCACTATATAGGCAGCACCAACTGATTTCAGTGAGAAAATAAATAAATAAACAAATAAATAAAGTAAGTAAGTAAGAGTAGAAGCTAAGAAGAAAGTATCTAGAAGGGAGTCAAGGGAGTTGGAGTGAAAGAATAGGGTAGGAGTAAAGTATAAAATTTTCAAGGAATAAATAAATCTTAAGACAGGAAAAAGAGCAGAGAGAAAAAAGTTAACTGCAGAATTTAGTTTATAAATTTTAGTGTTTTCAGCACAATATGCTGATCTAAGAAGATCTAAGCTATAACATCCCCAGTACCTCAGTGCCACACTATGCAAGAGTCAACATTGGGACAGTCACAGGAACAGCATGTCCCTAGGACTCTGCATGCTAGGAGAGCTAATAAAGACATAAAGCAGTCTCCCTGCATGCCTACAGCTTCCAACTGCAAAACCTGGAGTAGCCTGAGGAAATTTTCCAGTCTCTTTAGATAATGTGAATATTTTAACCTTAAAATATTTATTGCAAATTAATGATAAACCCTGTTTAAATAGCATGAGAGGTCAGACATGGGGAAAAACCTGTTTCTGGTGAACAGAGCAATCGTGCCTTTCTTCTTCATAAGGCCAAAGTCAAAGTTAACACCCTCCCAGTTTTAGATGGAGAAGAGAGTAAGTGTTGAAAATGGACCTTGTGTAGTCTTCACAAGGGTGACTGAGCAGGAGAATCATAGGCCAGACACTGCAGGAAACTGACGCTCACTCCTGCTCCTAAAGTTCCCAAACTTTATGTGAGAATTGAAGTTTTTGTATCTCAAAAGTTCTTTATTTTTCAATTTTTTTATTCTTACTTTTCCAGAACAATCTATATTTTAAAAATATGCATAAAGCATTAATATCAACCTTTTATTTTCCTTCCAATGGGTTTATAGTACCTAATGAGTTTGGACATTTTTTAAAAAGAAAAGTAGAATAGAAGAGGCTCCTTTTTGCGGAGTCTAAGAAGGCTGTGAAATATGTATGGTTTTTATAAAGAACTTTTCATCATCATATCATTAAAAAAAAAACAGTGGTGGGAACAAGATGAGAGATCCTATGCCTCAAACTTTCAAGCTACACTCTCCTGAAATGATGCATCAAAAGCCAGTTGGAGATAAAAGTTTGGATTTAGAGTGCTGTGTGGATACCTGTTTTTCTCAGTAAAATAATTCAGCCATTGTAATTATTTTTAACAGAATTGGGCTTCACACTGTGGGATAATGAGCTGGAAAATGTATTTGTTTTAAATAAAGGCATTTTCACACTATAAGAACACACAAACATCTCAGAAATCCAAATGTGCCCGTCCGGCGTGCCTGGTAAAAGAGCCAATTTGATGTTATTTCCAACTGTGTGGAAATAATTTGCTACAAATTCTGGCTACAATGCAAACAGGTGCTTCTTGAAAGAAACCCCATGAGTTTGGAGTTGCCAAGGGCTGGAGACAGCTGGGAAACACGAATATGTTTCTTCTCTTAAATGGCACCCAAGCCGATCCTGCCTATTAAAGTCCATCTCTAAGCAGAGCTTTTGGTTGATCATTCATAATCATAAGCCCAGGCCTAATCTAATGACCCTGAAGATATTACAGAGCTGTGCATGTACCTGAGCAACACAAAGAAATCAGGATTTCAAATGAGGCTAGATGGGAAAGAAATCTCTAATAAATCCCAAGGAGACACTAAGAAAAGTCAGATGCAATAACCTTGAGACCAAGCTCCAAAAAACTTTGCTCTATGCATAAAAGAGTCAAAGTTGAAACAAGCAAAAGAGCAGGGTGAAATGAACAGCTGGAAAAATATAGATTGAGCAGTTTGGAGTAACAAGAAATAGGTGGGAAGTCATCATGTTATATGTAGTTCGATGAAAGGAATTAAAACATTGTATCTGGATTTAAGGGCAAACTTCCAAAAATGTTGTTAGCAAAGAATGTTCAGGTTGATTCTATGTGTAGCAGAGTACTAATGAAGTGTACTGTTTCCATTCATGATTTTGGTGTGCTTTAAGCTAGGATGTTAGCATTGGCAGCACTTACAGTCCTGCCTCGTCTTTGCTGAGCAATGAGGCAGGAGCAATGAGCAATGCTTTCCAGCCATCTTCTTGCAGATTCTATCTCTTCTTCTTACCCGCTAAGTCACTCATTTGCTGGAAATATGGGCGCCTCAATCAAGAAATCTATTGTGAACTTAAAAAGAAACTCACCACATGTTGAATGACGGAATTCCCGGGGAGATGTGAACATGTGTCTACTCATGCCAGATAGGGAACCAATGCCAGGCCAAAGTAAAGACACTGACAGAGTCCAACTTGGTGAAGCAATGAGTTTTGGTTTTGTTTGTTTCTTTTTCGGATTACTTACAAGACCAGAGATGACTCAGAGACAGCTACATCCACAAAACCCATTCAAGCATGGGTGGTGGCACATACAACCTGGGAACATGGAACTTGTCCCACCGTCTGCAGGTAGCATTTATGGCTGACAGTGTCCTTTCCAGCTTACCTGGTTGTTATGAACTTCCAAAGGGCTCAAAAGCTCTCCGCATCATCCAGACAGCTTGGCTAATCTGTTTTATCCAGGCAGCTCAGCTGAACTCTGCTTCTAGGCAACTCACCAGGTCACAGCCTCTTTAGTGGGTCAGCTTGTCTGGGTGTTGCCTGTCAGCAATTGGATGCACTTGGGAAGGGAGGGCTCTAGTGCCCTGGTTAGTTTTATTTCTGAAGCCTTTGAGTTATTGGACTTCCTGAGTTTGAGGAGTTCCCTGTAGTGACCTTTCCTGTAACAACCTGTAGTCTTACCTCCTCTGATACTCAGTCTTAATGAGCTTCCCTGCAGAATGGAAGGTTTTTATCTCAGAGGAAACTGCCACACAACACCACCACAAATAGAATGTCTCCAGAATGGCACCAGGGTTCCCTAAACTGATTCCTTCCTCATCAAGGACTTTCTAGGTAATAATGAAGAATCCCCATGAATGCACTTGAAAATACCACAGATTTTCTAAGTCCATTTACCAAGGCAAAGACAGCCTTTTATAAGGCAGCTGGCTACACAGGCCAAATCATATTTTCAGCTTCATTGTCACATGACTAATTTATCTGCAGCCCAAGTGTTGAAACAAATGTAATTAAGTGGGCTTTAAATGTCATTTACAGTGAGATCTTTCCCCTTTATTTTACATTGTGTCATGCATATGAGAATAACTTGGTTGTAGAAAATTGACTATTACTAAATTAGTTAAATATGTCCCAGTGGCTCACATATGAAGCAAATATTTTCCTATAGCATTGAGATTTTTGCTTTCCCTGGCATTTCTTAATTGCCTTGGGTAAGGAGTATTGCAACTTAGCAAAGGAGAATTTGGAAACAAAAAGCATAGCATTTGAATTTGGTCAAATAAAGAATTCCCAGGACCAGCTACTTATCCTTGAGGAAAGTACATTATTTTGGTAGGGGTGGGAAGTCCTGCCTTGTAGTGTCAATTACCAAGACCTACATATTTTAAACTCTCGACTCTTCAAAAAGGCTGAGGCTATATGAAGAGTCTTTTGTTTTACTGAGCCCATATTGGTCTTAGAGAAATTGGGGTAGTTCCTTCGGAAGAGGTGAATTTACTCCATAGAACTGAATGAAAAGAAATTCAAGACTATTGAGAGGCAGTTTCTCTCATGCCCCCTTTGAAATGCACAGACTGGTACCTGTAAGAGCATCCCAATCTCTCACTTATTCCTCAACTTCCTCTCAGTTATCAAGATTCTAACTCTTGCAGATGTCTGTCTGTGCATGAGAGAAAAATATTCAAAAGTAACTGTTAAGCTTCTAGTACAGGCGTGATTTCCCTCCTGTTGAGTGGGCTCTAAGTACAAATAGAGAACTTTATCCCCTAGGATATGAATGCCACTACTGTCTTTATAGGGAGATCTTTTTGTGCTGATTATTGTTAGGGTTCATAGGCATCATGACTAGACAGGACTACTGACTGATTCTCTTCTTGACAGCTTGCATAGCACCTTCTGGAACTATGATAGCTAGACCACAGGCAGGAGGCTTTTGGCTCAGATGCAGCTATCCATGTCTATTGGAGTCACAGTTCTTAGGGGGTACCTACTACTGTCAGCTAACTAGACTAGCATAGGTTCCAACTGCATTCTATCTTATACTCACAGATAAGTGTAGCTTTCACGACTATCAAAGAACTTTCTCTTTGCAGCAGATGGAGTCTGTTAAAGAGAACCACAACTGGTTAAGATTCAGAAATCAAGAGATTGTGGGGTGTCCAGCCTCAATGGATAGTCGTACAGCAAAATACTTACACGTAAGACTCAGGAAACATTAAAGAAAAAAGATGTAATGATTTGAAGAGTCAGAGGACCAGAAAGTTTGTTGTGAGATTGTGTCTCCAGAAATGACAGGAAGCTACCCCCATGGTATCTCAACAGTATGAATGCATAAACAATAACACCACCAGCAGAGACACTGACATGGAAGGAGGAAATCTTATAGGCTCCATTCTGAGAGAGGGGAGAGAATTCCTCTTCCAGGAATTGATTATCCAGTAACAAGTGGTCTGTCCTGAAATCATAGACACCGCAACACCAAATGGCCTCGAAAGGTTGTATTCACATTTATTTATTTTTTCAAATGTGTGTATATATTCATAGTGATTTTTGTAAAATATCCCCCATATTCTCAGGCATTTGGATACTTGGTCCCCATTTGGTGATGTTTGAGGCTTAAAGGGTCTGACCTAACTGAAGAAAGTGTCACTGGGGCGGGCCTTGGGATTTAAAAGCCCACCATACCTAGTTCCTCTGCTTGCTTCCTGTTTGGGTGTTTGAGGTGTGAGCTCTCAGTGCTTCTCCAGCCATCAAGTCTGCCTACTGCCTCAGTTTACCACTGTGATAATAATGAACTCATTCCTCTGAAACTATAAGCCCAAATTAAGCCCTTTCTTTTATAAATTGCCTTAGTCATGGTGTTTTATTATAGCAATAGAAAAAATCAGAGAGAGAGAGAGAAAGAGAGGGAGAGAGAGAGAGAAAGAGAGGGAGGGAGGGGAGCATTAACAAAGAAAAGGAGGCTATAAAATGGAAAGTGAGTAGAGAAAGGGACATGGGAGGGGTTGGGGGATTGGGAGCATGGAAAAAGAACAGACAAATGATGTAACCATATTCAAATTAAAATTTAAGAATATTTTAAGTAATTGTTATGTTTTCAAATAGGTTGAGAAGAATTTAAATTCTGAAGTAATTGCCTAAGAGTTTGTGTGGTTTCATTTTTGAATAAGAAAAGGCTTCATTATCTGGTATATTCTTTTACTTAAATAAAAATGTTTTGGGTGTTCTTTAGTAGTAATTTTTTAATAGGTTCTTTTTTTAATATATGGTTTCCAAAGATTTCCAGACACAGGAATATCTTGTTCTTTCTAAGAAATAAAAGACCTTGTACCTCACGTTAAACATCTTTTCTTGTATTTATCTCTTAGAGAAGGCACACAGTGAACTTTGATGAAGTCACCAGCTAGAATTTGTCCTTGGCAAACAGAAAAAGAAATGCTAGAAAATATTAATTTCACAGTATTAAAGTATGTGGTGGAAATGTTCTCTGTATGATGTAAATAAAGTAACTGGTTTGGCCTATGTAGAGCACCGTAGAAGTGGGTAGAGAATCAGAGGACAGGCAGGTAGGAGAAGGGTGGAATTAGTCAGTCTCCATCCGACCCCCGAAGAAGTATCCTGTAAGGAAGACAGGTGAGCCGCAGGCTGAGCCACGTGGCAGACAGATTATTGGAAATGGGTTGAATTAAGATGAAAGAGCTAGCTAATAATGTGCTTAAGATATGGGCCAAACAGTATGAAGTTAATATAAGTGTCTGATTCATTTCTTTGAGGGACAAAAGCCGCTGCGGACCAGGTACAAACTCCGGGCCCAAACAGGCCCAAACCGGCCCGGGAAACATTCTACAACAAAAGTAGATTGTGTTTGTAGCAAGGACAAGTTTACAAACATTATTTTGTCTCTATACTATGGTTCTGACTTATTTGCATAAGCAAATAGATATTATTGTGTGTTTGTATATGTTGTTTGTTTGTTTGTTTTTACAGTGTTTAGAAAGAAGGAAGATTCAGAATCCCACAAGTAGCAGTAAAATGGTTTATTGAAAAATCAGTTAATCAGATATTGGCTCTATCTCTTCTCATTGTATCAGTATTATACCTAAAATACTGGTGAGATTATTATCGAAATACATAATAAACATTTCAGCTTCTGTTCACTCATCAAAGCTACATGCTGCTAATTGCTTTGTTTTCATACATTTATATTTTTAATCAGGGTGTAATATTGTACACTCTCATTGGAAAGATATGCATTTAAAAAAATTACTGTTTTATCTCCCGTTTACACACTACCTGAATTCTATTCCCCTGTTCAGAAGAATTATTTTTACTTGTTAAAAATTTTAATCTGTCTAATTCTATTACACAATGATCAGAATTTTTGTTTGAATATTTCTGGCTTTAGGGGTGTCTCAAGATTATTGGCTGTTAATAAAAGATCTATGTTAATATAAGGTGCTCAAATGATGTGTATTTTCAAAGTGTGGGTTACAAAGACAGAAAGAGAAGTAGAAGCAGAGATTGAGATTCATCAACTCAAATCTTACCTACCATCTTGTTGCCTTGATTATTCAGGTTCTAAGAGGATTACATTAAAGTTTCAACAGTGATTTCAGATGTTTGTTTTTGCTTTTATTTCAAGAGTCTTTTTTGTATAATATTCAAAGTATCCTTTATTCCTATGGACTTCTTGGATAATGTTTTATGTCTGAAAGTGATTTAGTTTTTCTCTCACATTTTAGTTATACTTGGAACATTTGTCTATATTAAAACTTTTTTCACTAATGGAATATTTTAAAAATTAAAAAAGAAAAAGAATTCTGTCTGGTCTGTGGGTAGACTTTAGGGCACAACACTAAGTGAGATAAGTCAAGAATAAGACTGTATGGTCCACTCACATGATGAAATCCCTAGTGCAGTCAAAACTCAGAAAGAAGAAAGGATGAGGAGTCAGTGGAGGAATATATACTTAATTAGTTTCAGTTTTGCAAAATGATAAAATTCTAGAGATCTTTTATACAACATTATTATGCATAACACTACTAAATCCTACATATAAGCCACACAGAAGTTAAATGCTTTGGTTTATTCACAGTGTTCTGAACTCACCATACTGTGTCCTGATAGACTTCTCTTCTCAGTCACTGTATTCAACATCTGTTTAGCTTTACCATACAAACAACCAAATATTTCTTAGTCCAGGAATTTTTTCTATTTTTACTGACCAAGTATAACATCTTGTCCATCCAGAAGACGAAGAGAGGATGTGATTAATAGCCTGGTGACCTTTAAAGTAAGTGTATGTTCAAGACCACACTGGATCCTCCCCTGGACCCTTATCCTAAACTTGTTTTTTCTTCCCCGCCCCCCAACTCCAGACCTTTATTGTAATCTTGTTTTTCTGAGTCTATCTATAGAAATCATCTTTATCTAAAGTGTCACATTTACTTTGCAAAGAGCTTTGATGTGGTCATGCTCGATGTTTATTTAGCTTACATTGTGAACAAAGAATGAGTTCATTATCATCAGGAAAGTTTTCACCAAATTGTGTTGCCCTTAAATATGTCTAAAATAAGCCATTCTGGATCAGACTCCCAAAGCTTGAACCAGCACCAGCTTAGTCATATTGAACTGAACTACCTTCTCAGCTCTTGCAGATTGTTATTCTACTGGTCATGGTGATCTCAGAGACCCCAACAAGCATCAATTTTTTTCCTGCCAAAATTTCTTTGGAATTTTATTTCTTTCCACAATGATTTTCAGCTCTTTCTTGGTCACTAATTTTTTTATAAACTTTGCCTGGATCCTGGGTTATGATCGTAAGGTAACTTCATAATCCAGACCATAATTTATTGTTTATCAATATCCTTCCTGTGGTTCAGATTTCAACTGAATTTGTTTTTAGCAATAATACTTCTAATGTTCATGTGCTGTATTTTTTCATCTTAGACTATTTTATTTGCATATCAGATTATTCTTTTTAAAAAAAAAAAAAAAAAAAAAAAAAACTTTATTTATTTATTTGCCTTGGTGTTTACCTGGAACTGGGAACTGTAACTTCAGACAGTTGTGAGCTGCCGTGTGAGTGCTGGGAATTGAATTCCGGTCCTTTGGAAGAGCAGTCAGTGCTCTCAACCGCTGAGCCATCTCTCCAGCCTCCAGATTATTCTTGATATATGGATTGCCTCTTGAATCTCTAAGAATTCACTATGATTTATTTAATGTCTACTGACTTAGTTCTTCACTTTTAAATGTTACTTATTTTACTGTCTATGACATTTTTTATTATTACTGTAATTATGGTCCTCCAGATCACTCACATTCATTCCATGAGAGATCTAACAATTGGTATGCTATCTTTCTACCTAACAGAGCTGTGACCTTAACTATTGACAGTTTCCATGGCTGTAGTGGTGAACTTCACCCCTCTGGTACCTTACCATTCACTTTTCTCACCGATTAATACTAATGGACACATCTTAGACTCTACTAACAATCTCAATCCCTTTATGGTCTTGATTGTATTCTTTGTTGTTGCCAAACTTACACATTAGAGAGTTTATTTAGGGTTTTTAACCAAATAATACTTTCATCCAACTTAGAACTCTACTCAATCATTTCTACCATATTTTCTTCTTCACCTATTGTAATAAAGCTGGTTTTCTCCTTATGTAATATTGAATTCTACTTTTAATCATTTTGTCAAATTCCTTGATTATTCATGATTCTCACAGCTGCCACTTTATTGAAGTTGTTTGACCAATCACAAGTCCAGATAATCAATTTTCTACTATTCCTAACCTATGGTTTTGTACTTGTATGTGTCTAAATGATGATATCTTAACTTTAAGGGGGACTTTAGCCCATAACAGTTACACTGTTACACTACAATGAAACAGACAGGAACTTAGCATCTTTCCTTACATGAGCTATTATTTATTTATCTCTAGCACCAAGTGGGTTATATAGCAGGCATTACTAATATTTTGGAGAAGCTGGCAATAATTTGTCTTCCAAACAATATAACACTAATCTTTATTCTTTAAAAATCCCCTTGATGTTGTTTACTTGGACTTCAGGCTCTTGCAATGTTAGCTGGCTTTTTTTCTTGCCTGTCTTTCATCATTCCTCTTTGTACTCCATCCTAAGCAATTTGTCAAGGTAGTTGGCTAAGCAAAGATTGATCTCTCCCTTAGGGGAATTTTGGTGGCAGCTGCTAAGATAATTGGATTTACATTGCTGCTGTTGATTGACTGGTAGAAGCATTAGTCATAGACTTGGTTGAAGATCTGAACAGTGCCTTTATATTGAAATGATAACAAAAAAATCAAAGCATTTTTTGCTAAAATTGATGATGGGGTATTCTATCATGTAGTAATAGCACTTTATGATACTTAGTAACAGGAATTAATTTAAAGCGACATGCACAAGGCATATCATTAAAAATGACTGTGGTGTCATCTATAGAGTCTTAAAGTTCACAATAAACATTAAATGTTATGTTGCCTTTCTTGTGTAGTCTGTATTTAAAGATAGATAAGTAAATGGCTATATTTTTGTATGAAAAGGTTTTATTTACATTGAACAGAAATACAAAATATTTAAGAAACTTTTAAAATCACAAATATGTAATTTCTAACAAAATAATTGAACCAGGTAATAATAACCAATACATAAAGCCATCAGAAGAAAATGTTGAGGGGAATTTAAATAGAAATTTTAGGTTATGGCCCCCACAATCCTCTGACAGAGTTATGTGTAAATGAAGGTAGAACCAACAGTTATCACATGCATTTGCTCTGTGTTTGGGGAGAGATGAATAATTTCAAATCCTGTGTTCACTCTTATAAAACCCTAAATATTCTGATTTAAATATGGCTCTACTTTTCATATGAGCTCCAAATTGTTATTCCAATTTGAAAGGAAGAAAAATTGCACAATTGGATGCTCCTCAGCTTCCCACTTAATTCTCCTAATGTCAGCATGCCAGTCTGCAGAGACAAGGTGTTATGGGAAAAATGAATAGAGAGCACCTTTCCAAGCTGACAATGTAAAACAGTAAGAAAACTAGGCATACTCAGAGGTCTGTGTTGATTACAATACAAGGTGTCTGGTGTGGTAAGGATACGATGTAACACTTGGAAAATAATAGCTGAAAATTAAACAAGGGCTTGATCACAAAGGACTTTGCATATTCTGTTAAAAACTTTATTTTTATAGAGTATACTTTGGATTCTTATTGCCTTTATAAGCTGAAAGCAGCAGTGGCTTATGTTTTCTTTTAACATGATCACCCCAGAAGTCTTGAGAATGAAAAACAAGTTGAGGCAAGGAAAGAGCTGAGTGACTGCCACATTTGTGTGATGAGACCAGAGTGGCAAGAATGAGGTCAAACAAGAATGAATAGGAGAGAGAGAGAGAGAGAGAGAGAGAGAGAGAGAGAGAGAGAGAGAACATGTTTCCATGTTTGATGGGTAAGTGGTGAAATGTACTGATGTAGTGGATATCAGCTCAAATATGTGTAGAGGAAATCTTTCCCAGAGCATCCTCATCTGTTTGTACATTTCAATTAAGACTACCAAAACTAGTTACTGTATAGTTATAGCCTATAGGTATCACTATTTAACAATAAAATGGAGAATCAGAGCTAGCAGATTCTCCTATGATCCAGAACCAATGCTGTATTAACAATGACAATTGGAATGAATTCAGTTATTGACTCTCATAGAGAAGAGATCCTAAACTCCAAAGTATTTTTTAAGATTTTGAAAAACTACTACTAAAAAAAATGTATTTTTTGCAACCTTTTCCTCTATTTACTAAATAATAAAGAATGTCTTTATACACACACAAAAAAAGAAGAAGAGATCCTCAAGGAGATGTGGTGGCATGTGCCAATGTATCAGGAGGGACAAGCCCTGCTCTCTAAGGGCATCCTGCAGGCCTGCTTTTTTACAGTAGCACATTTGTGACAGCTGCAGGGTGGTTTTACTTACATCCACTTCAGCCTGTGCATTTAACTACCATGTACCATTAGGTTTCCTATCTTTAGACCCTTATTCCAGGCTGTCAGACATACAATAGTTCAGAGGACTTATCTGTAGCATCAAGGACAAACACCAAATGGATGGAAACTATTTCTAAAATCCATGTGGTAGTTTATTTAAGTATCCGCCTGGCTTTTGAATTCCTGTGAGGCACTTAAGTCTGAATACTGTAACACCATGCCTAATTCTGATACATCTATGTGCCTCATAAAGGCAATAGTAGAGCAATAGAATACACACCTGCATTTCCTATAGGTAGTTAGACAATAAACATGATGTGTTCTACCACCAACTTTTCACTCATTCTTTATACTAATCATTTGACTTTTCCACCAATTGTATTCTTCCTTCTTAGTACATCTCTTTATAGTCACATAAAACTGAAGGATTAAAAAGTAAAGAGAGAGAAAAAAGAAGT
The DNA here is from genome assembly GCA_004025045.1 of Sigmodon hispidus. NCBI lineage: Eukaryota > Metazoa > Chordata > Mammalia > Rodentia > Cricetidae > Sigmodon > Sigmodon hispidus. Next base: position 64,559 of record PVIH01009788.1, on the reverse strand, counting down.
AAAGAGAGTGGAAGGTGGGAAAATCTCATAAACTATTTAAGACAGAGAAATCTGGAGTAGGACTGTGCATCTCTTTTTGAACAACAACAACAATAACAAAAGGGTACTTGAAATCCATTGCCCAACTCAACACATACAAAGAAAGAATTCCAAGAGGAAACTACACAATATTTTCACTGAGGCAGACAGAAGAGATAAAATTACCAATATAGTAAAAAAGGACAAATGAAATTAATGTCCATGTAGTCATTCTGCAGAGAGAAACTCCTCTATGCCTCCTCCCATTGTAGACTTTAAGCCCTAGTTATTGTATCTTTTACTCAGGAAGAAGGACTTAGAATTGTGGAAGGAATTAATGTCTGTGGAGCCTTCTGTGTTCCTCCAGGATAGGCTCTGGCTGGAAGCTGTTGGACCAGAGGAACCAATGGTCATTTGTTTCCTTTCCATGCTAGAGTCCTGTCCAGGGCAAAGGAGAACATGCGTTTACAGTAGAATTAGAACATAAAAACAGGAAATGTATGCTTAAGAAATGAAGGGGGTATAACATCTAGTTAGTAAAAGCAAAGCCTCTATTCTTCTGTGTGGGCAAACAATTGTTCTTCCTCTAGGGCTATAAACTAGAAGACTTTTTGCCCTTTTTTCAAAATGTCAGATGCTGGTGGTGTCTTGATCATGACCACTCACCTTAGCCATTTTCACATATCTGTACCTTTTCTTATGGCTCAATAAAAGGTTGGGTAGATCAACTGTTCCAATTCTAGTTTAGAAACACAAAGTAGCACCCCTCTTAATGCAAGGAATAATATTACACCATCAGGATCACTGCACAATGAAAGCCAAGGCTATCAGAGCTGGCATTTCTCAGCAAGCTTGCCTGATTTAAGTGGGTTCTATTTTTCTCTGGCCTGTTATTTAAATATGCCATAAACACAAACTGTGAAAGTGTCCAAAAGCCGAGTAACTCTCCCTTAGTGTCTAATGGTTACCATTCATCATTTAAAACTATTCCAACAGCAGTGAAAATGGCCTGGCCCTCTGTGACCTGGAAACCCTCCAGGAATTAATTTACATTAGGAAAGCTTTGCCTCACAAGGCCTGGCCTGCTCCTTCACAGACCTCTTCTTATGCTGTGCTGGGAAGACATTGTCCTCATTAGCCATGGTGTTCCCCATTTCTTTTGGTGTAAATCCAATTCTAATCTCCTGCAATCCCACCAGTACACACATAAGATAAATATCTCCTTAGATCTCAACCCAGAACAACTGGCTAAGGTGCCTATTTAACATATCAAAGCAGACCAGGTTACCAGGTTCTCTCAGCATCCCTCAGTCCCTATTTGTTACAAGGTATGGCTGGCATTCACTGCCCCCAACCTAAACTTCTCCAGCACAGGGGTTTGGACTGCTTGCTCTTTCCTCAATTACCTGTCCCTATATAATCTAAACTTTTTGTCTACCCTTTCCTATCCAGGCTCTTCTCCCCCCACCCTTCAAAGTCTGGCTCAGGGTCATGCTCACTCTGGAAGAGTCCAGATGTTACTGCTTAGGTCTATGCTCTGTTTTTTATCTACAATAAACCTTCTCCTCCACCATACTTAGGTGTAGTATAAAATTTTTGACTAGTTTGGCCTAAGGTCTGAACCTACCTGCAGCTGTTTAACCTTTAAAAGTGACTTAGACACTTATATTAATTATAAAGTGTTTGGCCAATGGGTCAGGTTTATTGCTAGCCAGCTCTCATATCTTAACCCATTTCTATGAATCTCTGTCTTGACACATGCTCATGTCTTTCCTGAGTTGCTTTATATATTGTTTCCTGGGCTACTGGATTACATCTCTCTGACTTCACCTCCCTTCAGTTCTTGGATCCCACCTGCTTCTAAGATGCCTTGCCACAGGCCCAAACAATTTCTTTATTATCTAATGATAATTTAAGGTACAGAATAAACTTTCTCCCCCATCATACTTAGAAGCAGTCTTGTCCTTGTTTTATTTTTTTAATTCATGTCTATAATACAATAAATGATTATTAGAAGGTTCTTCATGATGCCAGATTTGATTATTGTTTTATGGTATGTTGGAACGGAGAAGCATTGCTAGGACACCATCCTGTGCCCTTATACCTGTGCTTTAAGGGATGCTGCTATGGTCTGAATGCTTGTATTCCACACAAATTTACCTTTTGAAGCCTAATACCCAAGGTGATAGCTTTAAGAGATGGGGTTGTTAAAAGAGGTTTGTGTTATGGGACTAGAGCTCTCTTAAGTAAAATTAGTATCCTTATAAAAGAAACGCAGGATAGTTTGTTGGTTCTTTTCACCCCCTCCCACCTCATGTGCTAAGGGACAATGAACACACTCATGCCTTGACCTTTGCTTTCTCTTTCACAAAACTGTAAGAAATAACTACCTACTACTTATAAATTCAGCTTATTCTGTTATAGCATCCACAAAAATCTACAATATATGCTAATAACACACTGCATCTCAGAGTAGCTCCTTCTTGTCCAGAGTTGATCAAGATATTGTGTGATATCATGGGTATGTGGCCTACATGTGCTGCCTCATCTCACAACCATGTGTGACTCTAGCTCCAGAGAATCCAGCACCCTCTTCTGAACTCTGCTGGCAGCAAGCATGGAAGTGATGCACAAACAAGCATGGAAGCAAAACACTTATACATCACAGAAAATTAAATTTTGATAAACTCTAATGAAATTAAAAAGTAAAATAAACTTAAAGGGCTGTGACCTGGCAAAGAGGGTTCCAAATTTCAAGGAGTATTCCTATTGAAAGTTACATGCCACCAAGGGCACTGGCTTTCTCTTCAGCCACATTTGATGGAATCTGGACTTCCAAACATCACCAACCACCTTGTATTTTCATAGACCTTTGTAATAAGTCTTTCTCTGTCCCACCAGCCATCTCTAGAGTAACTTCATTGGAGACTTATTACTAATGATAAAAGTTTGGCCTTATCTTCGGCTTATTCCACTAGCTCTTATAACCTAAACTAGTCCATTTCTATTAATCTATGCTTTGCCTCCTGGCTTTTTACCTTTCTTTCTTTCTTTCTTTCTTTCTCTCTCTTTCTTTCTTTCTTTCTTTCTTTCTTTCTTTCTTTCTTTCTGTATTTCTGACTCACTCTGTGTCTCAATGGGTTGGCATCCCTCTAACTCCTAGAATCATTCTGAGTTCCTCTCTCTTTGCTGGAAGTCCCACCTATCTCTACTGTCTAGCTATTGAACATTCCATTTTTATTACACCAATTACAGCAACACATCTTCACACAGTGTACATATACAACATTTTTCCCTTTTGTCTAAATAAAAATAAAAGGGTTTAACTCTAACACAGTAAAACTATATTGATAATGGGGTATCTTTCTGTATGCTGTAAATATCATAACGTGACTGTTTTGGAACTATAGCAAGACATCTTAGGAGTAGGCTGGAAATTAGAGCATAGATAAAGGAGAAGGAGGGAAGAGGAGCCAGGTAGAGATGACAGGCAGATGCAGAGGAAAGAAGACAAAATGCTGCTCCAAGAAAAAGTACTAAGCCACTTGACTAATTATGGGTTAGTTTAAGAGTTAAGAGATAGCAAGTAATATGCCTGAGCCATAGGCCAAACAGTTTGAAATTAATATAAGCTTTTGTATGATTATTTGGGACCAATCAGCCATGGGTAGTCTATTTTGGTCTAGATCTTGGGGCTATTTCAGGCCAAAACTACAAATGACGTTCCAATGTGGAGTGCATACATGCACATAAAGCCTGAGGAATCTTAAAAGAGGTTCTAGATCACAGAAATGGAGATAGCAACAGCTTTCAAGTTGTGTCTCTCAAGTGAGCTATAGTACAGAAATGCCCTGGCAGGGCATGTGGGCTTGAGCTATAAAATGTCAGGCTTTCTGAGTGCAGCTTAAACTGCAAGAAGGCCAGTTCCCAAAGTTCCACAAGAGGCTTGGTACAAGCTTGCATGGAATATGATGGATTTGAGGTTTTTGTTCTTACAGACAAAGGGAACAGAACCAAAGACAGATTCTTGGTAGCAGCATAATTCAGGTAAAAGCTCTGTTTGCTGGTGGCAAGCAGAGACACTACTTTTTTTTCTGTTTATTTTTATTTTATGTGAATTGATGTCTTACCTGCATGTATAACTGTGTAAGGGTGTCAGATCTTGGAATTACAGACAGTTGTCAGCTGCCATGTGGATGCTGGGAATCAAACTCAGGTCATCCAGAAGAACAGTCAGTGCTCTTAACCAATGAGCCATCTCTCCAGATTCAAGACACTGCTTTTATAAGAGAGGCTTTCTGGCACATCTTTAGCAATAAAAAGCATGTGGCTCTTTTAAGAGGCCCTGCTGCCAAACACTTAAATGAAGTTCACAAGCAGTTGGTAGTGATACTCTACTTGGTTCCACAGAGTGACAATTGTGGCTCCTGCCAGTACCTCTGCTAAAAAGCTAAACTATGAAGCTAGACTAGGAGCTGAGTGGAACCAGATAGCAGCCCTAGCCAAGCTTTTAATTCTAGCCACACCTTGGCAGATTAAAGGTGTGGTCAGAAGTAGAAAAAGATAAGAGATATACAGTAAAAATAGATTCAAAACAAAACAAATCTCTAAGTGATTTACAATGTGTTCAGTGTGTTTAATAGTATACATAGGTTTAAGAGAGAAAAGAAAAAGGGAAAAGGATAAAGACCTTAAAAAAGGAGTAGAATAAAAAAGATCCATATGAAGAGTATCTGTATACTGTATGTTATTGTCTTGCCTTTATGCTTTTCAAGTACAAAGAAAGTAATAAGAGCTATTAAAAGACATTTGACTATAAATGCTGCTGAATTAATCCAACCAATATATTTTGCAAATGAGTTGACTTTAAAATTGAAATTTAAAATTCTTCTTTGGAGAAGTTTTCTTTTATTTCCATAGAAAATAAGAGGCTGTTGATTTATTTCCAGTTAAAGAAAATAAGGTTTGATCAAGAAAGACCCTCTGAAAAGTCTCCAATGGAAACGAATTGCCTAGATGATCTAGTATTTCAGAGCACCTTGGTTGCAGTTTTCTCTGAGGTGTGCATTCAAAGCAGCTTCATGGAGACTGTCTGAGATGACCCAGCCTTACAGACTACTCCACTAAGAACTTGTCCATAATCCTGAATTTTTCTTTGGGTCTCCATAAGATTACCATCACCCCTAACAAAAAGTAGCCTAGAGAACTATGCCCACATTCCCCTAAAATGGATTATGGATGTTTGTCTTTGTTTATAGTGTTGGTTGCAAGTTGCTATACATAATGGTGGAAAAAAAAAAAAAACCTGTACAAAGGAAATTATATTGGGAACTTTTGTTTTAAAAAGAAAAAAACGGGAAATGTTGCAGAATTATGTTCTTGTAAATATTAGTCCCGTCTACTGGTTGAATACAATGCTGATTGGCCAGAAGGCAAATACAAAGTATGTGCGAGGCTACAAGACTAAGAAAACTTTGGAAAGGGGAAGAACAGAGCAAAGATGCTAGGCAGACACAAAGGAAAGAAGACGAAACGCTACTCTGAGAAAAGTTACTAAGCCTCTTGGTTAATCATAGGTTAGTTTACAAGAGGTAGCTAGCAATATGCCTGAGCCATAAGTCAAACAGCACGTAATTAATATAAGCTTCAATGTGTTTCTGTGGGACAGCTGCTCTGTGGGGCTAGGTTAAAAGGGATAGCCAAAAACTCTTACTACACTATATAAAATAAGAAAAGTTGTTGAGGAAAATTACATTTCAATGTTCAGTCCATATATATTTGGTATATTTGAAGAAAATACTCTATTTTATCTTGATGAGTCTAAAATTTAATATTTAAACTACTTTCTATCAAAACTTGTATTACTATCGTAAAAATATATTTTTAGATCTAAAAACTTTTTCTTAGATAAACAACTTAAGCTTTCATGTCTTTCACCTTTATATAAGCTTTTTTGAATTTGGTAACAACGAAAACTATAACTATCTAGTCTTCAGTCTCCATCAGAGACTCAAAAAGGATAAAATATTACTTGAGTAAACAGGAAGTACTGAACAAGCAACTTCCAAAACTATAGAAATGACGGAAACAGTTGGCTGACTGGACACTCATTCAGGGTTCCTTTGTCATATTGAAACATCCATTTTTGGCTTATAGGTCTATAATATCTGACAGACTTTTCTGTGATGCAAGAATTTTGAAGGACTGTTCTGCCTTGTCTTAGCAAAGTTTGGCAGTCACTTTTTTTGTGTCCTGATTATCCAATTTAGACAACATACTGTCAGAAGTTAAGGCAAGGACAGTTTGTTGCCCTGTGGTTAACTTTGCCATGATAAAAGCAAACTCTATAGGGAGGTTCTTTGATGCCTATCATCCTTTTTTGAAGTAAAAAGGTACTACCAGAAGCAAATGTGTCTCACTGTCAGGAAAAACCTTATGATATTAAAACATTTTAAATGCCACATTCTTTAGGTCTTTGAATTGTTTAAAATCAAATCTATTTATCTAAAATATAAATATGCTTGACCTTAAAAACATACTTGACATGGTCACAATTTGATTGTTAGATGACTAACTACTAACATGAATTTCTTAATTATTCTAAGTAGCTTGTAATATTAACTTTTAAGAACTAGAAAGCTACATTATATTGTTAAATGACTTGTATAGGTAAGAGTACAAATATATATTTAATATAATAAAAGTAGCTTAAAATTTGTAACAATATACAAAAATTTATACCAATGAAGAATATTTGAGGCTAGTGGTTGTTCAAAACTACACTTAATAATCCACTGTTTTATCTCATTATTTCTCTACTATATTCTTTTGTTTACCCTTAAAAAAGAGATCTCTCAATCTAATCTTCTTTGTTCATTTTGTTTTTCCCATGGCCATGATCAGTGACAACTTGAAAACAACCCCCCTAAATGATAACAAACATTCATACCCCACTGAATGACCAAAAACCACCTGCCCCACCTCTTGGAAATGTGGCCATGCTGTTCTCTAGATTGTGTCATCATGTCTGGGATGAGAACATCTTTAGGGAACCCTGAGAAAATTGGAATAATGACCAAATTCTGGGAGAGCTAACTGTATCATTTGTTGTCCAGTCTCTGCGTGATGGGAAAGTGCATAGTTTATCTGCAGTCCCAGCGTAACCTGTTAGGCTGGATCATCTGAGCTAACAGCTTTGAAGTTGTTCTGGATGCAGAATTTTGAGAAAATTGCAACAAAAGCATTCTTAGAGGCTGGATCACTTGGGCTACTTGTTTTTGGTGGTGTCTGGTACTTTTTTCTGAAAACACACAAACTTTAAAAGGTAATGTACAAATCTGTATTGACATAAGTATGAAATGTGTGGTGCACACAAATCAGCTAAAGATGATTTTTATTCTATGTTTGAACATGTAAAAGGCATCAGTCAATTTTATAAGCCCATGTGAAGTGCATAACAAAACTGCAATATAAATCTCTTTCCATTCATATAAAAGGATGGCATGTAATAATAAGTCTTGAGGACTCCACAGCCAACAAGATTTATCATGTCTCATTCAGTCTCAGAGCTGTTCACATGTCATGGGGTCAGCTTATACCTCACCTGTCTTATAGCCTTTCTTGGCTTTTTCTCTCACACCTATACTAAGACATTTTAGGAGTTATACTCCACCTCCCCATCAAATCTAATCTTTATTAACTTTGAGGCGAACCATAACTTTGTTTTCTCTGGAAACAAAGGCATGACCTCTCTTCCAATGTAACATATTTTTTGCTTTCATTTTAAAGCTATGATGCTCTTAAAATATATAGTCTTGTTTAATTTAGGACTTTCCATAATCCAATGTCTCTCAGCACCTATTTTTTTTTGTACTTTAGCATTTAAAAAAATCAAAGTCAAACAAACACCCAACAGAATCCAGACACTGTGTATTTCTCATTTTTATGTGGCTTAATTTTTTATGTTAAGTTTTACATCTGTCTATAAAGACTTTATTATTATTTAAATATTTATTTTTTCTTATGATTGCCCTCCCTTTTTAGCATCTAAGCACATTTTAAAGTAAACTGTACCTTTTTTTAGAGGTTTTCTGTGTCTGGACCTCGCTTTCCTAAGTACATGCAGCATTTTTTGACCATGTGAGACAAATTTTAAACTATCATGTCAGCCACAGCATTGCTCAGCTTAGTGTATGATGCTGGTGCATGGTACTTGTAGCTGGCTCTAACCTTTAGGCAGTAGCTGGTCACTTTACTTCTGTACACTGAGCACTGGTCCAGCTGAGAGGCAAAAGGACTAGGAAGCACATTTGGCCCCTTGTCCAGAACTTTCCTTGGATTTCTCAGGCCCTGTGATTGGAGCCCCATTGTTGGGTATCCACCTTTTAGCATCATTCCCAATGCTTCCCACTTACTGAGATGGAAATGATTTCCAGAGTTTGCTGGACTAAAGATCCTAAGCCTAACCTCCAAAGACTTTCATTCAGGAGGTCTTGGGAGGGGCTGGGGAACCTGGCATTTCTCAGGCACACAAGTTTCAGGAGTGCCTTATCTCTAGGGAAGAAGAAAGAGCCACATTTACTGGAAACATTACTTTCTGTATTACATTATTTAGCTTTTGGAATAATAATAATAGTGGCACTCACAAGGTGCCACTCATCAAAACTTATCATTACTAACCACATGACTCAATTAACAAGAAATCTTACATATCTTTATGGAATTTCCTTGTCCATCTCCTTATTCTTTCTAGTCCTATGGTCATGTGGGCTAGACAAATGCCTCTTCTGTTGCTGTAGAGACTCATATACTTCACTTTCTGATAAAGGTGCCTTTTCTATCTCACCAAAAATGAAAACAAAGCAGCAAGCACTAAACTTAAAGAGTTCGTAGACACCTGAAACTCTAAAGGAGGCCACATTCAGAAAAAATTCTACTTGTATCTCCATGGAAGCTTGCCTTGCCATTGAACAATGCAAACACGTAAGCCAAAATATTTCCAATATTTTCAGGGTGATTTGAGTTGTATTTTCTAGCCTTCAATGCCTCATGTTCATTATTGATTTTAGCCTAAGAAAACCTCAAAGATTTGTGATCGTTCTCTCAATGTCACATTCAAGTCAACTCTCCTTGTGAAGAGCACTAGCTCTCTTGTTCTGATAACTCATACTCAGCTCTGATGTGCTGGTCTTCTCAAGTCTTTAAGGTCTGTTGCAGGGATTGCTCAGGATACTGAACCTACTTAGTTTTCTTCTTGTTTTACTTTTGACTTCTTCTCTGTCAGTCCAGCACCTTCCATCACCTAGGGCTCAGACTATTTCTTTCCTTGTCTTCAAACATTCATCAGAATCTCACTCAGATACATTTATATATGAGATCTCCCAAATGTAAGTTGAAACAGATCACTTTCCAGATAGCCACGTTCAGACATCAACCATATTGATTTCCATGACTGACAGACCCCAAACTTAGTGTTCCAAGATGAATAAAACTTCTCCTTTATTTCCCGTGAACCCTGGAAATACATGATTTATCTTACCTTATCTTATCTCACATCTGTCTTTTCAAACTACTTAAGTCAAACCCAGGACAAGCCAAGCCCATTCACATTCTACCTTTCTTCTCATACCTTCCATTCTGTCAGTGCATCCTTCAGCCCTGCCTTCAAATGTTTATAGAATCCAATCACTCCATCACCACCTCTACCTCCACTCTAGAATGAGCAAGTAAGTTGCCAGTGAGTGGGTTCATGTATCATCCAGAAGTAAACCTATTTTAGCAACACTTACAAACTCTTATTCTAATTAGTGTTTTGCCAATTGACACAGCTAGTCTGGAAAGATGGAATCACAAAAGAAAAAGATGCTTCCTCAAATTAGCCTGTAAGCAAGTGTCTGGGACATTTTCTTAATTATCAATTGATAATGGAAAAGCCTAGCCCATTGTTAGCTGTGCCATCCTTGGTACACAGACCTGGGGCATAAAGAAAGCAGATTGAGCATACCATAGGGAACAAGCCAGTAAGCAGCACTCCACTCTGGCCTCTTCATCAGTTCCTGCCTCCAGGGGCCTTCCTCCAGTGCCTACTCTGACTTCCTTGGATGATGGGCCACAAACACTAAGATTAAATAAACCTTTTCCTCCTCAAGTTGGTTTCAAGCAGGATGCTTTATCATAGTAGTAAAAACTTTAGCATAGCCATTGTCTGAATACAGATTATCTAAAAGATGCTCTGGGGGCAAATTTAATGATGAATCTATATTTCTTAGCAACTGCAGTGTTTACTCCTTCAGGCAGAGACCTGAATGGTCATGTCACAATTTTCATGGACACAGTTTTCCTGAAGTTATACACTTTCCTTTGTCTGTGTTACTTACACAGGTGATATATTTATTATCTCCATCATTTGATATTAGCCTCAAAGAACTATAAACTTTGAGGATAACCTCCTTTTCCAGAGCCAACTAAAACAATCTTCTTTGTGATCATGAAAGGCGGTGATCAAGGCCTGGCATGAGGAGAGTAGAGAGAGTTCAAGGTATGGGAAAGAACCCTGAGCAAGGAAGATATCAGGAAATCTGCAGCATCTCTCTCCTGACTGACTTAGTTCAGACAAACAACTACCTATGTTGCAGTTTTCTCAATTGTAGAATAAGGGTGATAATGCCAATATCTATAAAACATGAATAATAAAATACTATTTAACTAAACAAATTGCTATCAAGATGAAAATTGCTATTGTTAAACATAGAAAAAAAAACTTAGAAAATTGTAAAAAAAAAAAAAAAAGTGCTATTCAAAAATGTAGACTTAGAGCAAACAAGATGGCTGAATGGGTAAAGGCACTTGTCTCCAACCTGGTAAACTAGACTGATCCATGGAATCACATGCAAATAACTCCTCCCTCAAGTTATCCACTGACTACCACATAATCATCATGGCATAGATGCAAGTGTGCCTTAACCTCAAACAAATAAATAATAAATATACTTTTTAAACAAATAAACTAAGAAAGGTAGACATTATAGAAGTCTGTGCTGGCTCATTTTATATCAACTTGATACAGCTAAAGTCATTTGAAAAAACTGAACCTGTATTGACAAGATGCCTTCAGAAAAGCAGGGTGTAAGCAAGACCATGGGAACTTCTCTTAATTAGTGACCGATAGGGGTGAGACCAGCCCACTGTTGGTGGCCCTGGGTTTTATAAGAAAACAGGCTGAGCAAGCCACAAGGATAAGCCAGTAAGCAGCATCTCCCCTTATCCTTTACCTCAACTCCTGCCTCCAGATTCCCATGTGATTTGAATTCCTGCCTTGTCTTCCCTCAGTGGACTATGACTCAAGATACATACATCAAATAAGCCCTTGTTGCTTTTGGTCATGGTATTTTATCACAGCAGTAGTAGCCCTGAGGAAGACAGGAACTATTGTTCTACTGGGATTTAAAAGACATTTTCTGAATTTATACCTTTATTCTTAAAATTTCTCAAATTGTTTAACATCTTACATTTTATTTAAGAAAATATATCTTTGGGGGAAATAAAGGAAGCTCTGAGAGTTTGAAAACCTGAGTGGGTTTGTGCTGTTGACATGAGTCAGACATGTCTAGGGTCAATGCCTTAGACCCATGGGAAAATGACAAAGCCTTTCCCAAGATAGGCTAGGGGAAACAGTAAAGCCTTTTCCTCCGGTTCAAGTGGAAACCTTTATAGTGTGTGCAGAAAATATCTACCATAGTGCTCATCTCCCAATCCTACCCCCAGTGTTTATGGCCTGAAGATGGCTCCCCAAAGAGATGCTCCTGCTGAGATTAGCTAACTTTGCCTCATTGATCTAGGTATATACCATAAACCCACCTCTTTGTCCAGCTGGGTACAATAATCTCAACTCTCTGTCCAGCCATATAATTGAACACAGCTTCCCAAATGCCATGGCTTCCCTATCAGAGATGTCAGTCCACTCAATCCTGGATATCCTGCTCTGTGCTTGTCTTTTATCTATCCCCTGCTGTCCATCCCTGGACATCCTGTAAGGATTCCTGGCATTCCACCTAGCTGAGCCACCTCTGGCCCAGGTGGGATGCACCTTGCACGGAGGCATGCCCCTGGGCGTGGCTACGTAAACCCTGTGGCACTGCATGCAGAAGCACCTTCCTGGACCCAGAAGCACCTCCCTGGACCCATGACCCCCTTCCCTTAAAAGTGACTGCGAGCATGTGCTCTGGTCCTTTTTCTTCTCTGTCCCCTGACTTCTGTCTCACTCCTCTGCCTCTTCACCCGCCTGGGACTCTTCTCTTAAATAAACTCTAGTGTGTGGCCTTGTTTGTGTGTACTTGCTCTCACATGGGGAACTAACACATCTCATCAGGTCCATCCCTGGAACTGAGATGAACATTTCATATATTCATGTTTATGTACTTCCCACTGGAGAATCCCATATTTCTTTCTGGTGCATATCTCTAGAAATATGTATCACACATACAACTAATCTAAATTTGAACTACAGAAGGACACCTGTATATATGTGTCAAAGTCAGCTTTTCCATCAAGCTTTATGGGAAAAAAATTAGTCAGAACTAGCTTTTAAAGATGAACTATAGAGAACTTTTGGGATTTTATTTTTAACATATATTATGTTTAATCATACTCAGTTTTGTGTTTAAAATATATACATCTGTCATCAGCTATGACACAATTTTGAACTTTGATAAGGCACTGAGCAGACCCTTAAGATTTTATTTGTAGAAGACATAACTAATGACTTGATGAGAGCTCAAATAAGTAGATGTTGTCAAAATTCCTATTTCCCACTTGTCTATTTGATATTGCTCATTTTCTGATTTTGTAGAATTAAATTATCCATGTTGTAGAGTGATTTCAAACACACTTTGGGCCAGAGGTCTGACCTGCCTGCAGTGACTTTTAATACCCTCCCCCCTAAAAATGACTCAGATGTTGATATTAATTTTATCATGTTTGACCTATGTCTCAGGCACATTGCTAGCTAGCTCTTTCGTCTAAATTCAATCCATTTCCAATTATCTATCTATGCCCATGGCATAGCCCAGCTAGCCTGGGTCCTACATGCTTCTTCTCTGGCAGCTGGACTGACTCTGTCTGACTCAGCATTCCTCATACTGAACCTCAATTTCCCCACCTACTTTGACACAGGCCAAAATAGTTTATTTACAGCATACAGAGAACATTCCCACTACACTTTTTTGTCTAATTAAAATTAAGGTTTTAATTTTTTTTAAGAGACAAGAGAGATCTTTTTTTTAAAACTTATTTATTTATTTATTTGTTTATTTATTTATGTATTTATTTATTATGTATACAGTGTACAGAAGAGGGCACTAGATTTCATTATAGATGGTTATGAGCCACCATGTGGTTGCTGGGAATTGAACTCAGGACCTTTGGAAGAACAGTCAGTGCTCTTAACCTCTGAGCCATCTCTCCAGCCCCCGAAGGTTTTAATTTTAATATAGCAAAATTATATATAACAATATATATAACAAAACAACTATCAAGCAAAAATTATAGTTACAATATTTAGTCTATTTGTATTTAACAAAAGTAAAAATGTTTTATTGTTTATCTTGTAAGTCTAGAGTCCTTTATCTAATGTATTTTTAAAAATAACTATGAAAACTATACTTACAGTTTTTAAATCTTTAACTATATCAAAGACTACAGAAGATTATAATATTATTTAAATAAACAAGAAGTGTAAGCAACTTTCAAAATCTAGAAATGACAGAGATGACACTTGTCTGCCTGGACAGTCATTTAAAGATTTTTTTGTAATGTTGGGGCATCTATCTTTAGCCTGTCTTTAGGACCAGTGTCTTTGGTATATTTTTTAGTGATGCAGGAAATTTGGCATAGTCTGCTAGTTGCGTTTATTTGTGTGTGTATGTGTATGTGTCTTGAAGGATGCTTGGCAATGTTTTTTTGTTTTTTTGTTTTTTGTTTTGTAAAATAGGAACTTGAAAGACTATTTTGGCTTGTTTTATCAAAGTTGAGAGGTTATTTTTTTAATGGAAACTCTATGTTTAATTTATGTAGCATATTGTTCAGCAGTCAATATAAGAATAGTTTGTGTAGTGACTGTTGTCACAAAGTAAATTTTATATGAATTTTTTTAATATTTATCATTTTTTGAAGTATATTGGTGCTGCTAGGAACAGACCTGTCTCACTGCCTAGAAAAGTCTAAGTTTCAAAAATATTTAAATGTCATATTTTGCAGGTCTTAGAAGTGTTGGAAATTATTTATCTAATTGAAATATATCTTTGTATACTTATAAAAATCCTAACATGCTATAAGTTTGGTTATCATGGATGACCATTAATTTGTATTTTCTATACATTATAATTTTAAATGAGTTACATAAAAATTATATTTTAAACAAGAGTAGAAAAGTATTATTCCCACCACATACCCATTAGAAAATACAAGATATATTTTTTCAGAAAAAAAAAAGTTGTTTTTTTTTTTATAGTTCTTGCCCCAAAAAGTAATATTCAACAAATCAAAAAGAAAGCATCACTGGGGTGTGCCTTTCAATTAGTATACTTGTTATGAATGCAACACTAGATGAAATAACTTTAAAGACAAAGTGGAATAGTTTTAATGGGAGGGGAGAGGGTTCATACTCATTTGTGTGTGTGCTTATGTGCCCTTGTGTGCATATGGGAACACACACACTCATCCATTCACCTATGGAGACCAGTAGTTAATATCAAGATGCCTTCTTCAATCACTCTTCACTTAATCTCCTAGAAAAGTCTCTTTTTTTAAGAATAAGATTTATTTTGTTTGTTTTTTATTTCTGGTGATATATATATATATCACCAGAAATATATATTGTTTGGTGATTTTACATCATGCATCCCATCAACATCAGTTATCAGTCTTCTCAGATTCATACCCACTCTTATGATCTCCCCATTTACAAAATGCCCATTCATGTTGCTCATTTACTTACTGGAGTATAATTAAACTTCTTGTAGCCAGACCCTTAAAGAAAACAAGTATTACTCCCTGTAGTTGCTGGAGGCTGTTGTGTAGGTACAGCTTTCTAGTGGATACAATGGGTCAGAGAAATTCTGTGATTTATGCATGTGACCTGTTTCTTCTCCGCAGCTGCCATAGCCTGGTCATTGGTACATTATTTAAAAACAAAACAAAACAAAACATATGTACATGAGTATACATTTATGTCTATATTATATAATTAATTCATAATAAAGACATATATAAATATGTTACAATTAGAAAAATATATCTAACATTGGACAATAAATGAGTATAGGAAGTATTGGTTCTTCTAGCTCTGAAAAAACAATTCTATTTATGTTTTTGAATATTGATTTCCTGATAAGGTGCATTTTCTAGGGCCAGTAAGATGGCTCAGGGGGAAAGCCATTTGCCATAAAGCCTTAAGTTCTGAGTTTGATTCCTGAGACCCTACATGGTAGAAGAAGGAACTGAGTTCTATAGGCTGTCCTCTGATCTCCACATTTAGTGTATATTAGTATACATTTGCACGCATGTTCGTGCACACATATACACATAAATGTAGCAAAATAAATTACAAGTTTATTTTCCAAAAAAAAATAAATAAATAAAAGAAAGAAAACAAGTCTTTCCTCACCCACACCCCTGCCAGAGGCCATCAATGCAAAAGTAAGGCACTGTGTGGTTTAGATATGTTCTAACCTTGAGCCCTTGTATACAATGACACCTTTTTTAAATTTTTTAATAGATATTTAATATAAGACAATATAAATCTATTTGCATTTTTCTACACACTACTATCCAGCTATGCTAACACCGTTTGCTGAAGATACTATCTTTTTTCCATTGAATATTTTTGGCCTCTTTGTCAAAAATTAGATATTGATAAGTGTATGAGTAGATGTTGGGGGTCTTCAATTCAATTCCATTGATCCACAAATCCATTGATTTATTACTGTACCAAGTTGTTTTTATTACTGTAGCTCTATAGTATAATTTGAAGTCAGAGGTGGTGATGCCTCCTGAGTTCTTTTGTTGAGCAAAATTGTTTTGGCAGTCCTGGTGTTCCTGTTATGCCAAGTGAAATTGAGTATTGTTCTTTCAAGTTCTGTAAAACATTGTGTTGGGATTTTGATGGGAATTGCATTGAATCTGTACATTGCTTTTGGTAGAATTGTCATTTATACTGTGCTGATCCTACCTATCCAGGAACATAGGAGATCTTTCCATTTTTTGATATCCTCTTTAATTTTTTTTCTTCAGTGATTTAAAGTTTTCTTCAAATAGATCTGTTTTGTTTATAGTTACTCTAAGGTATTTAATGCTATTTGCAGCTATTATAAAGAATGATGTTTCCTTTATGTCTTTTTCAGCTCTTTTACCTTTAGTGTATAGAAGGGCTACTGATTTCTTTGAGTTAATCTTGTATCCTGCTATATTGCTGACAGTGTTTATCAGCTGTAGTAGTTCCTTGGAAGAATTTTGTGGGTCACTTATGTATACACTCATATCATCTGCAAATAGAGATAGCTTCACTTCTTCTTTTCCAATTTGTATCCCCTTAATCCCCTTTGTTTTCTAATTGCTTTAGCTAAAACTTCAAGAACTACGTTGAATAGATAAGGGGAGCGCAGTCTTGTCTAGTTCCTGATTTTAGTTTGCTTTGAGTTTTTCTCCATTTAGTTTGATGTTGGTGTCAGCTTTTGGTAAATTGTCTTTATTATTTTTAGGTATTTTTCCTGTATTCTTGATCTCTTCAGCACTCTTATCATAAAGGAGCATTGAATTTTGTCAAAGGCTTTTTCAGCATCTAAGGAGATGATCATGTGATTTTTTTTCCCTTCAATTTGTTTATATGATGGATGATGTTTACAGTTTTCCATATGTTGAACCATTCCTGCATTTCTGGGATGAAGCCTCCTTGATTGTGGTGGATGACTTTTTTATATTTTGTTGGATTTTGTTTGCCAGAATTTTGTTGAGAATTTTTGCAACAATATTCATGAGGGAAATTGGTCTGTAATTCTCTTTCTGATTTGTGTCTTTGAGTGGCTTGGGTATCAGGGTTATTGTGGCCTCATAAAAAGAATTTGGCAATATTCCTTCAATTTCTACTGTATGGAACAGTTTGAGCATTATTGATACTACTTCTACTTTGAATGTCTGGTAGAATTCTGCACTGAAACCCTGTGGACCTTGGGTTTTTTCACTTGGGGGCTTTTAATGACAGTTTCAATTTCCTTTTATTTATAAAAATAAGACTGTTTAGGTCTTTAATGTGATCTTGATTTAATTTTGGTAAATGGTACCTATCCAGAAAGCTGTCTATTTTTTCTAGGTTTTCCATTTTTGTGGAGTATAGATTTTCAAAGTATAACCTGATAATTCTCTGGATTTCCTGGGGGTCTGTTTTTATGTCACCCTTTTCATTTCTGATTTTGTTAATTTGGATATTCTCTCTCTGCTTTTTGGTTAGTTTGGATAAGGGTTTGTCTATCTTGTTGACTTTCTCAAAGAACCAACTCTTTGATTCATTGATTCTTTGTATTATTCTTTTTGTTTCAATTGTGTTGATTTCAGCTCTAAGTTTGATTATTTCCTGCCATCTCCTCCTTCTAGGTGAGTTTGCTTCTAATTGGTCTAGGACTTTTAGCTGTGCTTATAGTTCTCTTGTGTGGGATTTCTCTAGTCTTTTCATGTAGGCATCTAGTGCTATGAATTTTCCTCTTAAGACTGCTTTAATTGTATCTCATAAGTTTGAGTATGTCATGGATTCATTTTTGTTAAATACTAGGAAGTTTTTGATTTCTTTCTTAATTTATTCCTTGATCCAGAGGTGGTCCTGTTGAGTGATGGTTAGTTTTCATAAGTTGGTAGACTTTCTGTGATTTTTGATGTTGTTGAACTCTAACTTTAGACCACAGTGATCTGATATGGTACAAGGAGTTATACCCATTTTTTTGTACCTGTTGATATTTGCTTTATGACCTACTATGTGGTCAATTTTTGAGAAAGTTTCATGGGGTGCTGAGAAATATGTATATTCCTTTTTGTTTGGGTGGAGCGTTTGGTATATATCTACTAAGTCCATTTGGGTCATAACTTCTGCTAGATCCTTAATGTCTCTGTTGAGTTTCTGTCTGGTTAACCTATCCAATGGTGAAAGTGGGTTATTGAAGTCTCCCAGTATTAGTGTGTTAGGTTTGATTTGAAGTTTAAGCTTTAGAAGTATTTCTTTTACATATTGTAGGTGCCCTTGTATTCGGGTCATAGATATTCAGGATTGAAATTTCATCTTGGTGGGTTTTTCCTGAGATGAGTAAGTAGTGTCTGTCTTGGTTTCTTTTTATTGATTTTAGTTTAAAGTCTGTTTTGTTAGATATTAGAATGGCTATACCAGCTTGTTTCTTATGCCCATTTGATTGGAAAATCTTTTCCCAACCCTTTACTCTGAGCCTTTTTCTGTCTTTAAAGTTGAGGTATGTTTCTTATGTGCAATAGAAGGATGGTTTCTGTTTTTGTATCCATAGTGCTAGGGTACGTCTTTTCATAGGTGAGTTGAGTCCATTTATATAAAGGGATATTAATGACCAATGATCAATATTTCCTGTCAATTTTGATAGTAGCTTGTACTTACTTTTTGGGGGGTGTTCTTCTATGGGGTTACCAATTGCTTGTGGTTACATGCATGTTTCTGGTTTCCTTGGGTTGGAGTTTTCCCTCTAGGGCTTTTTGTAGGGCCAGATTTATGGTTAGGTATTGTTTAAATCTGGATATGTAGTTAAATATCTTGTTTAGTCCATCTATATTGATTGATAGTTTTGCTGGGTATAGTAGTCTAGGTTGGCATGCATGAACTTTTAGTGTCTGTATAATATCTGACCAGGATCTTTTTAATTTCATTGTTTCCATTTAATAGTTGGGTGTTATTCTGATGAGTCTGCCTTTATAGGTAATTTGGCCTTTTCCTCTTGCAGCTCTTAGTGCTTTTTCTTTGTTCTATAGGTTTAGTGGCTTGATTATTATATGGTGAGCAGGCACTTTATGTGGGTCTAGTCTATTTGGTGTTCTGTAGGCTTGTGTATCTTTATAGGCATTTCCTTCTTTAAGTTGGGGAAGTTTCCTTCTATGATTTTGTTGAATATATTTTCTGTGCCTTTGATTTGGTATTCTCCTTCTTCAATTCTAATTATTCTCAAGTTTGGCTTTTTCATGGTGTTCCAAATTTTCTGGATATTTTGTGTTATGACTTTTTTGGTTTTAGTGTTTTCTTTAACTGATGTATCTATTACCTCTATTGAGTCTTCAACCTCAGAGATTCTCTCTTCCATCTCTTGGATTCTGCTAGTGATGCTTGAATCTGTGAAACCAGGTTTTTGGTTGTTTTTTTTTTTTCAGATTTTCTATTTCTAGCTTTGTCTCAATTTGGGCCCTCTTTATTGCTTCTATTTTAATTTTTAATTCCTGATAAATTTCTTTAACCTGTTTCTTATCTTTTTCGTGGTTTTCTTTACTTTCTTTCAGGGATTTGTTCATCTCTTCTAATTTTCTTTGTTTGTATTTTCTTCTATTTCTTTAAGGGAGTTTTTAATACCTTCTTTTAAGGCTTCTATTAGTTTTATAAAGCTGTTTTTAAGGTTGTTTCCTTCTGTTCCCTTTTCATTGTTATGTTCAGGTATTGAAGCTATAGAACCACTTGCTTCTTTTGGTGGTGTCTTGTTGACCTTTGTGTTGTATGCATTCTGCCCACTGTTTCCTCAATTCACTGTTGGTTAGTTCTTGGTTGGCTCTTAGTGGACTGTTGGTCTGATGGCTCTTAATCAGCTATGTGTTCAGAGGGTCAGCTGCTTTCATGAGGTCACAGTCTCACTGCCTGACCTCTCACTTCTCAGCTGTGAGCCTAGGGACTGCCCTGCTCCCCTGCAGCTATTATGCCAGCTGTAGTTTGGGCAGACTGTGTTCTGTGCCGAAGCTGAGTGCCTGACTCAGGGCCTGGGTTCAGGTCTATTTTATTGTTTTAAGTTATGTATATGTGTTTGGATATACATATGTAATTGCAGGTGCCCTCCAAAGAAAAAGGAAACTAGATCCTCTAGAAACAGAGTTAGGCAGTCTTAAGCTACCCACTGTGGGTACTGGGAATTGAACTGATATCTTCTGAAAGAGCAGTATGTGTTCTTGGCCACTGAACCATCTCTCCAACCTAAGACAGCCTCTTCACTGAACCTGAAGCATACTATTTTGACTAGGCTAGTGGCCAGTGAGCTAGAGAGACCCACCTCTGCCTTGTGCCCTACAGTTATAGATGCTTGTGGCCAAGCCAAACTTTTTTAATGTGGATTCTGAGGATCAGAACTCTTATGTTTATGTAACAGTATCTTTACCAACTAAACCATCTCTCTATCACCTAGAACATTTTAAAATTATATTATGGACTAGAGAGAAAACAACTGTATTTGCTGTTCTTGCAGAGACTTGACATTTAGTTCCCAGCTCCCACATGGCAGTTCACAACTGTCAGCAACTCCAGTTCCAGCCTATCAGTTCTCCACTTCTGGACTCCATGGACATCAGGCATATATGTGCTACACACATATACACACACATACACACACACACACGCACACAGAGTAATATAAAAGTGTTTTAAAATTACATTACAAAATAGACTATTTCAAACAAGTTGGAAATTGTTTAGAAATATGTTAATTGCTGAATTAGATGTCTATTTTGATAACGTATTTATTAGTCTAGATATCATTAAGAAAATGAAACCTACAATCTAAGGCCATGGTGATGTTTGGGCCCATGCTGCCAAAGAGAGCCATGTCTGAATCTGTGGTTTTGATTCTTCCATGTCCATGCAGCCTATGCTACTACTGAAGGTCATAGGGATGCCCATGGTCTGTGCTGCAGCCTGAAAGTAATGCTGCTGCCAGGGGCCACATCAATGTGAGTGGCTTGCACTGCCACCTGGGGCCATGATGATGTCTGGTCCATGCTAAGGCTGAGGGCAATGTCTAGGTCTGTGGTCTTACTGTACACTGGGTCTGTGTTAATGTCTGTGATCTATGCTGCTACCTGAATCCATGTGGATATCCATGATCTCAGCTGCATCAGAGGACCTTGTATGGGTCCATAGCCCTACTGCAACTGGGAACCTTATTCTTGGTCTGTGCTGATGCCAGAAACCATATGGAAGCCTATAATCATATGCCCATGAACTGTGAAGAGCAAAATGTTTTGACAATGATATTGATGACTACAGATGCACAACTGAGAAAAAGGGACATTGAAGACTTCTGTGAAAACCTCTTCCTCCAACTTTTCACCCACAATTACAGCCTAAACTGGAAGCCATTGAAGAGAATTCTTTAAAAAGTGTGTTAGGATACTGAAGTGTAGGAAGTTGACCACACTTCAATGAGTGTATAGACAATACAAAATTGGACTTTTTTTTTTGCTTTTGGTGAGACTCACAAAGGCAGGTGGTAGACAGAGAAAGACTGGAAAGCTAGTGTGATTAGGGGATGTGTATGATGTGAAACTCCCAAAGATTCAATAAAAATATTATGTTGTGAAATAAAGGAAGAAAATAAAGCTAAGCAAGTTTTGACTGAATAGAAATTGAAGACAGAATCACATGCCTGCACAATCATAGAAATGCCTGAGCAGTCTGGATGAAAGGGTCATCCACAGAAATCACAGAAGTGGAGTGATTACAGGAAGCTGTAACCCATCACCTTAGCCACCTGCTGATCCCAAATGCAAAACACTCAGGAAGAGCTCCCAAGTCAAAGAAAGCCACCAGTCATCATCTAGTTATCTGCTCTTGGCTGTTTACAGCATAGCATCAAACACAAAGCAATACGGAAGGGGAAAGGCAGCAGTGCCAGGAGCACCTTCCCTTCATTAGGAAAACAAAGAGCAGCATTGATAGAAAGAATCCTGTCAAAAGAGGAAATTGCCCTAAGAATGTGGCCCCACTCTTCCTGTTTTTTTTTTTTTTTTTTTTTTTTTGAAACTTAATTCTGTGAAAAACTATTCATCCTGATGTGAAGATGTGAACCTGGCAAGAAATGAGCTGGCCTTCCCTTCAGTGGAAGAGCTCAGGTCTTAGATCATTCCAATGTGTTTCATTAAGATCATTCGGATTCAATTTATTTGGCTCTCGTCAGTACACATTTAATAGTTGCCAAAGTCATTCACGCCAACCTCACACCTCACTTCAGGACCCCATACAACTGGTAGTCACTCTGATAACTGCACACCTGGACCTTTCTGCCATGGTACATGCTTGACTCAGCTCCACGTTTGAAAGTGCTTGAGTATAAAGAAAAATGCTGAGGGCTAATATTTTGTGTATGCCGTGCAAATTTATGTGTGACAAACCCATCAGGGACTTTAGGCACGGGATGTGATAAAAATTCTCATTCCTTGAATCTACTAAAGCGGAAAAAAAAATTCCAGAATGTAGCGAATAAGAGAAGCAGCAATAGTTAATTATCATGACATACAGCTCATCTGTAATTAATCCTTTTCTTCAGCAGGATTCTGCAACTGTAGCATAAAAAAAAAAAGCAGGTCAGATGATGCTTTAATTAAGGCTGTACAGTGTTGCTGCTTCTGCAGCAACAAGACCTGTTTTTTGTCTATAGGTGTGTGTGAAGCACTACAAATATTTTCTTAACATCTTTACAGAGTGCGGTTTAAGCATCTTTGCTAGCATTATGTCTGCAGACAGACTGATTACAATTCAAAAGAGCTTTCAGTGCTCCTCACACCCATCATAGGAGCCACTAAAACAATCTAAATGCCATGCCAGTGGGAGGAGACACTCTCACCAAGGAGCTATCAGGGAAACATGAGGTGCTACTGCAATCCAGAATGGCATGCCTTGAAAATTTACAACTCACTTACACTGCTACCCAGACTCAGGGGCAAGGGCCCGCAGTGTATGCTCACTTGACAAGATCTGATTGTGGTGGACCTCCTACTGTCCTTGGGAAATATTGATCTATAGTGGCAATAATCAGTGTTGGAATGTTTGTGGGGGATGGTGATGCAAAAATTATTTTTTACAGTCACTCTCCCTGCATGCAATTCTTTTACAGATTATTTACATGATTATTTACTGGTGAAATGTCTGAGCTAGGTTGTGGTGATATATTGTATATTTAATAAAGTCAGCCTGGAATATCAGAGAGAGGAAATAGACCACAGTCAATTCTCACCCAGCCAATTTTGAGGCCAAGCAGGGTAAATGCTATCTTTAAGAGTCATCAACCTGGCTGGTCACTTCTACAGAATGCATGAATCTTTGCCTCTTCCTGGCATAGTTTATCATCTGGTTCAATGCTGCATCATAATCCTAGAGTTAGGATTAAAGGTGTGAGCTGCTACTGTTTGCCTGTTAGATCTTGAATTTACATAAATCCAGAAAGATCTCTGTCTGGAGAGTGATGGGATTAAAGTCATGAGTCACCACTCTCATGGCTTGACTGGGGGTGATTCTGTTCTCTGATATTCCAGCTGATTTTATTAAATATACAACATATCTCCACACTAAGCATCACAACTGGAAAACAGCAACAACAAAAAAGATATCCTGGCTTTTAAAAAAAACCATTGCCAATGCAATTGCCAAAGCTGAGTACCCTGTGATAGTCCTCAGGGGCTCATCATTATTTGTACTCCCTTCTTAGAAGCCAATGGTTAGGTTTCCATGGCCTTTACTGGAGGCTGAACCTAAAGGAAACTACATGTCACCTTGATGCTGAGAGTTTTCAGTGGTTATGTCTTCTCCATATTCTCTTTCCTCTTATGTCTTCTCCATATTCTCTTTCCTTGTTATCAATGTGTTGAATTCAAAACAATGGATGAGGTACTTTGAAATCCTGTAAGATGTAAGAAACGTTTAGAGAAAAAAAACCTCATCAACTCCACCAACTTGTGAGTTTTTGTCACACTATCTGATCTATGCTGACTGAAGTGTGGATTGTGTCACCTACTTCCAGCTCTTGGACTTGCGGTATAATTTATAGGTACCTGGATAAATAATTGGGTCCGTGAGATTTCTGTGTGAATCTGTCTTTGTAGCAGCATCTCTGTGCAGTGGCAAGCTAACTCATTAATGTTACAACCTTTGCCTTCCCCTTGCCCATGCTAATCAATTTTAAACCAGCCTTAGAAGTGACCAGTTGCTCTGTTGCCTATTAACAGTTCACATTCTAAAGATGCATGCTGTGTTTGGTGGGAGGTATATCTGTAACTAGAAAAACACTTGACAAACCATGGTAGGCAGGATCTTTTTGTATCCTAGGCACAGAGAAATTTGTCTTTTGTTTGCTGTCAACAATAAAATTTGGTTCTCCTTTATGGTGTTAATAGCTGACTCTTTGAGACTATGTGTCTGAGGCCTTCAATTGTTTCTGAATCTATGAAGACCATAGCTTTCTGGGGACATGGTGATGGAGTATGAGACACTGGAGCAAAGATAAGAATGAGGATTAGATGTTAAAGTCTTGAGCTTTTTTAATAATTTAATATCCAAAAATTTGTAACTCATTAAAAATAACTCTTGGCAGATTATTTCTTTATTTGAGCTTCTCAACTATGCAGAGTACTGGCCCTTTAATTCCCCTACTCTTCTTCAATGACAATTAGAAGTGTGGAATATACAACTGACAGTCGAGCTCTTTCTATCGCTTGCTTCAGTCCTAACCATGAACAGCTCACCCTCAGAGATCATCGGAGATGCAAAAAGACAGAGTCCTCTCTACCTATTGGTAGAAGCTGGCAAAGGCCTTTTATCATAGGAAGCAGCTAAATGTATCATGGGAAGGCAACAAAGGTATGTTTCTAAGATTCACTTCCTTCTCTTAAAAAAATGAAGCCTTTTCTTTTTTTTTTTAACCATCCATCCCATAGTTGGTTGCTCTCTGGTTACTATGCATAGAACACCTAGATTCTGTGATTCTCCTGAGCTCCAAAGCCCTGGCATAATAGACTCGAGGAGCAATATTCTTGAGATGTAAAAGCCAGAGGAGAAAGCTCTGCTGTTGTTGTTAAATTGTTTTAGGCCCTGGAAATTAGTGGATCTTTTTTGTATGTGAATGCCAACATTTTGGAAAGCCCTGTTTCTGTCATGCTTAACACATGCCCACGGTGCTCATACCATCTGTTGGTAAACAGCAACAACATCACAGCAGTTTGTATAGCACGTGGACTAGCTCATGGAGATCCACTGTTCAGATAGTGTGATACTAGTGGAGCTCGGAATGGAAATGTTAGAAATGCCTTCTTGGTTCTCATGGCCAGAGGCAAGATGAACAGTGACTATCACACATGACTCTTCCAAACTCCTTTCTCACTCCTCTTCCACCTCTACAATTATAGCATAAAAAGAAGGAAAAGGAGACAGTGTAGAGGGAAAAAAGAAGAAAGAAAAGAAGGAAGGAAGGAAGGAAGGAAGGAAGGAAGGAAGGAAGGAAGGAAGGGGAATGAGTGCATAGGTAGTACAGGTGTATATTAGTCTATGTAACTGGGCAGCTACAGCACTCATAATTTATATTTTATTCCTAATCTTACCTAGAATAATATTGGTTTTTTGTACATATGTCATGAGGTTCTCTCCTGGAACCCTTGCAAGTAATAATACAGAATTTATATGTAATTGAAAATGAGATAATTCAAAAGTCATTTCAGAAAATGGTTTCTCTGATTCTCTGAGAGTGGACTATAGGAGGGATTTTTCTTTTATATATCCTGTGCACAGTCTGGTGTGAGAGCATGGTGCTATAAAGTAGATCAGGAAAGAGAATCAAATGTAGTAATTTACATTACTCTTATAGACCAGACTTACTTCTTAGATAAAAAAAATCAATATATTCATAAACCAACAAACTTTTCATTGTAGAAAATACTAAAAAAAAAAGGTTATGACATAAACCCTATACAATAGAAATGACTGTGTGTTTTAAGAAATGGTATTGACACAGAATAGAAATTTTCTTTAAAAAAAAAATCCTCCAATTCTATGGCAACCAATACTCACAAAATTGAGCTGGCTTATAAGGCCTGAACCTTTTCCAGGGTCACATGCTGTCTTATATGAACCATATATTTTCTATCTACATTTGAGTTACCATATAGAACAAGATAGGAAAGCACATTAACCAAAGACACATATTTCCTGCTTCCCCTTGGCCCACCGCAAATGCTTGGGAATGCCAATAGTGTAAATTAATAACTCTATCTATGCAACAGTATTTTTCTCATTGGTGCTCCTAAGCTATTAAATGTAAGAGTCTGCATCCATGCATACATGCACACATGCTCAGACAATACTGTCGCCACCTCACCTCATCCCCACCCCCCCACACTTAGTCCTTCAATTTTCATTCTTTCTAAAACTTGAACTTCAGAGATATTGTCAAACACAGAACTGTTTCTTTGGCAATTGAGGGAGCTGGGCTGTTACTTCAAACAGTTTTAAATGCACTCTCCACAGTAGGATCTAAAGGCGTGTTAATTTTGTAGGTGTGATGTATGAAATTGTCGGTAGCCCAAACACAAACATGATACAACACCCAAGTAAGCATCACAAAGGCCATGAGAGCCTCACACATGGCTTCAAGACCCACATTCACTCCTATTTTTTGTTATGTGTTCTCTTGGGGCCAGAGGACCCATGAAATTGTGTATTTCTCCGAGTCTCTGGCAGGTGAGCTGTGAGTCAATAGAAAGACCCTCTCTGGCAGGTGAGCTGTGAGTCAATAGAAAGACCCATCGTGGATGTAAGAGTGACTGGAGCCATGGACCACTTATAACCCTGTGCCTCAAGCCACTGGTGCTTCTGCTTGGACAGAGATTGAGATGGGAATTGAAAACTGGGAACTGGGTCCTTACCCTCGCCTTTCTATTACCCAACAAAAACTTTGAAAATAATAACAATGCTTTCTTTGGACTTCTGATCCTTTGATTTCTTGTCTCAACATTTTCCTTCATTTGTAAAAACAGACCCGAAAGAAAGTGTGAGCTGCAGGCAGTCTTCTTGAAGTCTAATGAATTGACAGTCAGGCTTGATCTCACTTTTTGATGAGAGACTTCCTGCCCTCCCTGGCAGGCAGGTATGCGTGCGCGCGCGCGCGCGCGCGCGCGCGCACACACACACACACACACACACACACACACACACACACTCCTCTGCCCTGGGAGCTTATTTGCAGAGGCTCTTTCATCACCTGTTGTGATTTGAGACTTAAGTGGTCCTTGATACTGAAGAAGAACTTTTGGAAGCTGGGAAGAGACAGGCTGTGGACTGTGGCATTTCAGCAGGGAGTACAAACCTGTGCCTGACTCTCTCATCTTGAGAAATAATAATGTATTCCCATATTCTTATGGCACAGGAAAAGACTTAAGAGAAATTTTGAATCATATAATATAATTTGATAATATAGTGCAAATACAGAAAGAAAAAAAATAAAAATTTCTCAAAATATGACCAGATTCTTTTTTTTTTTTTTTTAGTAAGAATTTCCTGATTGTTATAGACTGAAACTCCTACTCCTAAGTCAAGAGCCTTCCCATTCTGCCTTCCTATTTATTTTCAATAATGATTTAGCTTGGGTGGGGGTGGGGTGTCAGTAAAACACTGGATCAAATTTCAGCAACCTAATGAATTACACTTTGCTATTCATTTTGATGTCCCTTCCAGCTGGTAGCTATTTCTGAGGACTTTCCTAGAGACAATGCTTCATTTGGAGAAAGAGAGGAAGGAGGAGGAGGAGGAAAAGAAGAAGAAAAAGAAAAGGAGGAGGAGAAAGAGGAAGAAGAAGAAGAAGAAGAAGAAGAAGAAGAAGAAGAAGAAGAAGAAGAAGAAGAAGAAGAAGAAGAAGCAGAAGAAGGAGCTTCCCAGGGATGCAGACAACCAGTGGAAGACATCGGTTTGTTTTACTCTATGTAAGTCAAGTGTAAATTTATGGGCACAGAAGACAGAAGATCATTATCAGTCTCTCTGTTGAATTCTTGTTTTTAAAAGTCCTGGATCTATAAATTATTCTTCCTGAATGCTAAGTCAGAGGAAATCAACCTCTTGTTCTATTGTCTTTACATCTGAATTATACCACAGGGTGTATGTTTAGTTTCTGTATCCTATAAAGTCTGTGCTGGCATTTTTTTCCCTATAGCAATATGATCCAGTTTGGACAGTGGTTGTCTACAACTGGCCCTTTGTGATTAGCTAAAGAAGAAATGGACCCATATCACTAAAATGGGCAATCCTCTGAAAATAAAGCAACACAGCTTCTTTGTTGCTTTTAAATGACCAATAGATTATATCTCCACTCCACAGCTCATGCCCAGGTGCCTGTAGATGGGACTGATCTAGAGTGTGCCACCACAAAAGGCACAATTACAAAGAATTTACAGGTTTAGATACTTGTGTTATGAGAACCCAGCATCCTGATATGAGATAATGACAAGTACCACACTCCCAGATGTGATACTCTGCCTGGGAAGCTTGCTTACATGGGACAAAGGGGTACTATCTAAACACATGAGTGGGGCTGTGTAGCAATGGACTATAAGGCTACAGACACTGGGTGGGAAAGCTGGGGACAGCTTTGTGCACTGTGATTTGAGAAAAGTGCAGATTTAAAAGCATAAATAACTCAGGAATGAGCAGCAGGTGGACCAACTGAAGCCAATAGATGAGGAAGAAAGCTTTCATCCAGATCAGCCATTTATTACGTAAGTGAGATAGCTTTACCCTTCTAGGCAGACTCTGCAACATGATAAAAACTTCTTGTAAAGAAAAACAAGAGAGCCAGGAAAGTCAATCAATGAGATACTTCTCTTCACTAGAGAAGAAATTGTAATCCACAGTCAGAAAAAAGAATGCTGTTGAAAAAGACCAGTTGTCTTATTTGTAAACAAGCAATTAAGCAAAAACAAACCCAGGGAGATTTTTTCTTTCTTAGCACTTTTCTTATTCCAAAGTTAGTGGAGTGTTAGATTTCTAAACTTTGTTTACCAAATAATCACACAGTGCTTGAATTCAAATGTTTTTAACCTAGATTTTTGAGACTTAGATGTCTTCAGATAGGAACCAAGAACAGAGTAAAATACGTAGCATTTTCTTTATTACAGTCATTTATTTATGTGTGTGGGAATCAGAAGACAACTTTCAGGTGTAGGTCTGTCATCATATGGGTCCCAGGGATCAAGTTTGGTCATTGGATTTGGCAGCAAGGACCCTATGCTCTGAGCACCTCACCTGCTCAGTAGTTTATTTATGGCTGCATAGCATGTGGAAAGAGTTCAAAACTTGGAGCCAAAGATTAGTTCATATCTCTTTGATATGCTGACTATAATCTTAAGCATGTTATTAATTATTCATCAACTTCAGTTCTTAGTCTATAGAAAAGAAGACAAAATGTAGAGTTATCATGAGAACCAAGAAGCAAAAATGTCTTGTGCTCTAATGACTCTGGACCGATCACTTGTAACTGTCATTATTGTCTTTGCAGCAGAGGAGACGTTATGTGGTATTTGGATATTCATTTTGTTTTTCATTATTTACTATTATGTGGTTTGCATATAGTAAAAGGCAAAAGTTTGTGAATTGATGAATAAATAAAAAGATTGTGCTTTGCCCATTATGATAGGATTTTGACTGAATTCCTTAGCTAAGGAGAGTGAGAGAAGCCCCTGTGGCTAATGAAGGTCTGCCATGCATGGCTTTGGAGATGTTTGGTTTTGTGTCTTGGTAGATTGTCAAATGAGCCTTGCTGAAGCAAGCTTAGTGTCTCAGACAGCAGCTTGTTCTGATCAAGAAAACACACAGCCAAATATGGCAGCATGCATCAAACCTAGCCCCCTAGACTAGAGTGTGTGGAGGCTTAAGGGGTCACTTTCTAAATAGTAGGTAAGAGTGTGAAAAGAATGACATGTGTATCTTTAAGGAAAACAAATGTAATAGGGTCACACTTTCACCTTCCCAGCAAAACATGAGCTGGGAATTGCAGAGTGCTTTCCTTCCCAAAATCACTGTCTCCAGACATTCAGACATACCGTACCCCTCACTTCCCTACATTGTCACCTCTGTGTAATGCACACAGACATATGGACAACAACAATCCTGAAGGAAGCTGCAACCACCCAGCATGCACATTTATTTTGCAGTTCCTTCAACCTGCTTTCTATCCTGCCCATCCCCTACACAAATGAGGTTTGAATGCCCAAGCTCGTCACCTGGTATACAAAAATGCAGTCTAACACTGTATTTATTAGCAAAGCCTTTCCCTTATGTTTAATTTATTGTTACAGTTTTTAAATGTACAAACAGTTATACTAGTTTTATACACAAAACCACAGGTACCGTTTTGTATCTGTCAAAATTCCAGCAGCCTGTGGTGAGAGACAGTTGAAGAGATGTCCTGTGCTGCCACCTAGTGCTTTTGCTAAGACATGGCCTTGTTCAGGCCTCTGGAACCTAGGAAACAAAGGCAACTCCAGGCACACAAATTCTGGACTAACTACACAAAAGCATCATCAAACAGACACATTTATGACACTTGGACCATATTCCCCCGCAAGCACACAACCTAGCTTGTTTTCACACAATGGCAGCTTACATCCCTGTTCTTCTCTGCCAATACTCCGGCCTTCTACCCTGGGGGCACCTGGTTTAAATCCAAACTGACTGGGCAAGCAAAACGCTCTCAGTTCTGAGCCTCTTTCTACAGCTCCCATCTGGCCAAGGTTTCCTTGGCAAGTGTCTTCCTCCTGGAGGGACAGTTTGATCTGAATGTCTGGCCTATTACTTCAAATTGGGTAGAAGGTACAAAGGAGCCAGACAGCTTAAAAAAAAAAATCATTATCTTTAAAATTGACTAAAACAGCAGCCATTTTCTTTGCAGCAGACTTTTCCCTTTTCTCCTCACACGGGGCTGGTGTCATTAGCTAGACCTGAGGCCTGCCTCTGCATCTCTCCCCAGCCTCTTCCTGAGTCTCCAAATAGCCATTCCTCTTGTCAATTAATAAATTAGCATACAGTATTCTGAAAATGCTGTATTAGGCACTGCTTAGTGTGTGGAGAAAGGGAAAGAAAATAGCCTTTAAGAGTGTCTGTGGATCACCATGTCCCTCCTCTCAGCCTACAGGCCCTCTTCTTCCCAGACCTTCCAGAACCCTCTAGGCTCACCAACCTTTCCTTTGTGTGGCTTCTCTTCTCCTGCTACACCTGTGTCTTTCCCTGTAGAACACAAGCCCTTTACTTAATTCCTTTCAACATTTCTCCTACAACCAAACTTCTGTTTCCATATTTTACCCAATGCAAGGAATTCCCCAAGCTCTCATGCTATTATCTAAATATGCAAATTAAAGCAAGCCCTTCTACTGAGGCCTGGGAACTGTGTGCCAGGGATGGGTACAGCTTCTGAGCTTGATTTCTGACAGGGAAGACACATTAGATGATCTCTAAGTTTCTTTCAGCTTCAGTTGTGTCTTTCTCAAGCAGCATTCTGGAAATCCTCCTTTGCAGTCATTCACCATTTAGCCTGGAGGAAGTTCAGCCTCTCTCTGGCAAACCTGTTCTTCCTTCTGGAATTCACTGTCTGCCATATTATGGTACCCTGACTAAATCTCTATTTGTCAAATGCCCCGCTGTTTTTCACCTTCTGTGAGGGATTTAATGTGAACTTCATCTAAATTTGAATTTTGACCATCCATATGTTTAACTTTATAAATATGACCCCACACACACTAATACAGGCTTTGTGACGTAATGACAGTGAAGGCAATGAGTGAGTGGTTCACATGCTCTCCTTCCTCAAAAACACATCCTAAGTTATCCATTTCCACCATGATTTTTAACCATTTTCCAGGTCTGCACCGTGTTTATCATCTCAACAAGCTGGCTGTTGGTTGCTCCCATATTCATGATTCTCACCCCTGAATGGTACCCTTGCTAAGTCTGTTCACTGCTGTCAGAAGTAACTGCAGCCTGAAATGTCAGCTATTGACACTCAATGGTTTATACTTATTTAACCCTCCAATCTTGTCCCACATCTGCAGCCAGTGAAAACTCTGTTTATGTCCTTTTAAATCCTTATTGTCTTACACTGAAATTGCGAAGTTCTTTCTGGGGCAGAACATTTGGCTTCTAATTCATTTTTATACCCATTCATTTCAAAAAGAAAGTTGGCTACTTTCTTTTAGCTACTTTGCTCTCGTGTTACTCACCAATAAAAAGCCACAAACACATCTAGATTCTCACTATGTTATTTGTATCATTTCTGTGTGAGTGTGTGGTTGTAGCTTCTACAGGAAATCCTATTCCAGCTCCATCCATTCTCTCCTACTTGTTCTCAGAACATGTCCGACACTCTAGTCAAGTCCATCTTTCTGGCATTCCCTGTAGAGAATACTTTTCACACAGTATTTCTTGCCCCCCAAATTCTCATTTATGTTTTCTAAAAACTAAATCTTACTAATGTCTCAAAATGCACATACAGGGAGCAAAGACAAGACTCAGACTAGTCTAGCAAGTAGGTGAGCTAGATTCAGTTCAGCCAATGGGTGGGTCTCGGTTCAGTCTAGCCAATGGGTGAGTCCAGGTTCAGTCTAGTCAATGGGTGAGTCCAGGTTCAGTCTAGCCAATGGGTGAGTCTGGGATCAGTCTAGCCAATGGGTGAGTCTGGGATCAGTCTAGCCAATGGGTGAGTCCAGGTTCAGGGAAAGCTCCTTAATGTGGCATGGAGAAGTGGAGAAGCTACTGAGGAAAATATCTTTTGTCTAACTCTAGGCCACACACACACACACACACACACACACACACGCACACGCGCACGCGCACGCGCACGCGCACACACACACACACACAAACCTTAAATATCTGATAACAAATTTAAGATGAATCAAATCTGAGACTGCCCTCTCTTCCTGAGGTGGGCCTTTTTCCTTTTGCTTTCCAGGCAAACACTCCGCTTTAGGAGGTTTCCCGCAGGCCACAGTTTGATAGCTACCTTACCCTAGTAGCTGCTTCTTGCCTTCTGGTACAGGTGCACGGTGTTATACCTTGAAGGCAGTCAAGTGACGTCTGATTTCTGTGTCTTGGTGCCAAAGCAGGATTCCCATGTCATTGCAGCCTGCGTGGGTGGTATCTGGGAACAACATTCCTCCAATATGTTCTAGGTGAACTATGAAGATGATGTAAGAGAGTAAGTAGTCCAAGAAGAGCTTTTGAACATTGTGATTTGATGCATCCATTTACATGATTGTTTTAACGTTGTTTATTTTACACCAAACCGGTAATTTTGTTGTATAAAATCACTAAATTTTGTTGTTAAACCATTACCAATTAGCACAAAATCAGTATCTCTGAGTGTCCCCTTAACTCTCATTATGATGCATATTTTAAGCTGTTAATGTCCATTGACAATCAAGAAGCTAAAATATTGAGAATGAAGTCAAAGTCATGTTTCTGTCTTTCAGTTTCCTGGCACTAAATGACTATGGCAAAGTGGCCAGGTTTAAATGGCATGCCACAGCTGCTCCTTTGAGGTGATACGCTTAAGTATGACACAAAAGATCTCACTGGTGTGGGGACAGCATCTAGAATATATTCATGTGTCTTAAGCTGTTAGAGACAACATGCAAGAGGAATCATGGTCAGTAGATGGTGTTCTCAATGAAGACATCTTTAGATACAGATACATAAATAACTGACCCCTCTACAAGATCTGTTGTTCCCACTCTTAATAAAGCAGGTAGACATTTAGTCCAATAAACAATATCTGGAGTTGTTTAATCCTCTTGTAACTAACTTGGACCAAATTTGGGTATGAGTGTCTCTGTCCTCCAAATTGAAGCAATGAGAAAGAATATGGCTCAGAGGGCTCCAATGGGGTGGCTTTAGTTTTATCAAGTCTCTGTTATATACTCCATCTAAGAAAAGTTCCGAGCATCCAGCTTGCTTATTTTTCATGATGTAGTCTTATATCATGTCTACATCTAATATAATCATCTGAGCTTCACTCTTGCTCAGAATTAATTAATGAAAGCTATTAGGCCCTCAAATTCAAAAGCAGCATTTGCAATTTGAAAATATAGATGACCTACAGAGAAATGGGACCAAAATGAAGGTGAGAAGAGAGAATTTTGTATGTTAACAGGACCACTATTCCTTATCCATTGTTAACATGATGCCCCGGCTGGCTTCCCACAACACCCCTCACTAGGACATCAGCTCTGAGAGCCAAGGCCACTTTCACCAGTGTCACCTTAGCACTCATCATTGTTCCTGGCCATAGAGATCTGGTAAAAGATTATTGAACAGATAATGATTTTCCACTAGGGAAATTAGCTCTTAGAACTACATGCAATCCAAACAGGGAATGATTCGGTCCATTCCAAAACAGCTTTGTGATTTGCTATGTTTTTCTCTGGCCTTTTACTGCTCAAAATCTATGCCAAGGAAGAAATGCTAAAGCTCGCATCTTTTAAATATGTAGATCCCTGACATTTGGTTGCTTCATGAATTTTGCATTGCATAATGACAAGTGTTTAATTTTATAAACTGCTCCTGTAATAGACCATTTTCAAGGAGAGGCCTAATCTGGAAATGCAGTGCAAAGTGCTGTTGCTGAATTAGACAAATGTCTTCCCTGAGCCAGCGATCCTTGCCATAGTAAATGTTTTCAAGCATTGACGGATTGGAAGCCATGGAAATATTCTCAACACCCAGCTGGCTGACTGCGTCAGAAATGAGATGTCCCATGGATGCTTGGTCTTCCAAGATAGTGTGTAACAACCCTCAGAAAATCTCTGAGTGAGATAAACACAAACAATTGAATTGTTTTTGGAGGTCTGAGTGACCACACTTGCTCTGATTGCTAACTCATTTTCATCACCACAAAAACCAAAAGGAGAGAGAGAAGGAAGAGAAACATTATTCCTGGGCTCTAAAAAGGGGTTAGTCCTTTAATGTAAACCTCAAGCAAACAAGCCTTGACATCAGAACATATATAACTCCTAGACAGGTTCATGGGCAGGTGACCCTCACTGTCCCTTGGTTCCTTTACCCAAAGTATATCTATAAATTTTATGTATTTCTGATTCAGAAAAAAATAAGATTAACCTTCAAACTATGATGTCTAAAATATACATAGATATAAGATGTAAAACTGGCTTCATAAAATATATACAAAAATTGTTCAATACAAATGTTACATCAAGATTATCCTTATTATAAGTACATGCATATGTTCAATAAAAGCAATTAAAGTAAAATACAGTGTATCAACAGTTAAAGATATAGATTCATAAGAAACATATATTTAGTATGGCTTCTAACCAAACAAGATCATAGTTCCCCACATTCACTCTTCAGGAAGTCAGTCAAGAAGGTAACATGTAGCAAACAGAACTGTGGACAAGACTCAGGAGAGCTGGGGCTCAATAGACAGCTGAACAAGAACTTGCTTTTTTTGCTGAGGACCCTGGCTGGATTCCCAGCACCCATGTGAGGTAGCTCACAACTGCTTGTGATTCCAGCCCCGAGAGACCTGATGCCCTCTTCTGGCCTCCTTTGGAACCTGCACTCACATGTGCGGGGACACACCCACACACAAACACACACACACACACACACACACACACACATTTTTTAAAAAGCTTGAAGAACAAAGAAAAAGAAACCTAAGACAAAAATCTATGAAGTAGCTACCATGCCTCAGGCACTAGTTTAAGCAATGCCTCAAAGGTAGCCTCATTTAACCCCTATAAGGATTTATAATCGTTATATTTTCTTTCAATAATCAATAACAAGAGTAATTTTTACACAGGCCGAAAAGCTTGCTCAGGGTTGAAAAGTGGGTATCCAGAAAGCTGGAATTCAAACTTCCAAAAGTTGGGGATTCTCGTAAAAACCACAGCTCTAAAGGCACACTCAGTTCTCATGCCTACGTTTCAGTTAATCTAGATGATTTCTAAAATCATTCTGCATGCAAAATGAGTTTATTTAATGTTATTCCATGTTAAGTAAGCCATTCTTCTTCCTTGATGGGCTGATCAACACATCCTGATGTGACTGGAAATTACAATTCTAATAGATTTACTTATTTTATGTGTATATTCAATGTTTACATTCACTGGCTCTTTAAACTCACATTTCTCCACTCCTGTTTGACAATCTGCCCTTACCAACCTAATGCTTTGCCCAGAACTGAGAAGAGCTATGTATAGAATTTTCTGGGAACATATTCACCTCCTGCTTTTAGCTATCTCTCAATTGTGTCAGTGACAGAGCTTCTTCAGTGGCCTTGCCTACTTGTCAGGACCAGTCTCCCCTGTGTTGAGTACCCCCTAGCCTATTATTCATAACAAGCTCTGTGAAAATAATCTTACTTTCAACTTCTCTGAGACCTGGTGTTCCTAGAACCCTTTGTAGTATTTCCTGTTTCTTTTTACCTGGTTTGTCCATTTAAAGGAAAATAACGTTTCCTTTGGAAGACATGTCCTTTGCCTGTTCCATATGGAAACATGCTCTGTTATTTCTCTTTCTTCATATACTTTCTGTCCTATAGTCTTTTCTTTTGTCTAGGAGCATGTTAGGGTCTGTGGCAGGCCTGAATATGTCACCTTAGTTCATGACTAACCTTGATGAAGATCTCCTGTGTGCCAGATATTATACCAGATATTAAGTAATTTTCACATAACATTTCATTCACTCATCACAGAAACCTCAAAAGGTAGCTTTTTAAAAAATTATTACTGGCATGGTATTCACAAGAAAATTATGGCTTGAACACATAAGTACATTGGCTAAGGTTATGTAGAAAATAAGTGGGTAGTGCCAGGATTTAAACCATGTTTGATTCCAACTTACATATTCTTTCCACTGTGTCTTACTTGTTTCTTAAAATAAAGAAAGCAACCCTCTGCTGCAACCCTGCTGTGTGAAGCTCTCATTTTTGTCTTTCACTGCCAAACTTCAGTTAAATACTGCAAGTGTTTATTAAACATTGGTTCTGTGGAAGTGACCGAGCTGTATGCTCCCCCCGAGGGAAGACAGAGATGAACAGAATCAACTTGATCTGCTAGAAGCTGGGAACCTAATGACTGTATCAGATATGTAAATAAAACAATAAAATCACGGAAAGGCATGCAAAATAAAGTCAATGGGCTCTTGGGAGAATTCAGATGAAAAGCAACTAACTCTGACTTGAGAGAGAATAGGAACAAAGAATTCTGTAAACCAAGCTACAGATGTCTCCCTGAAACCAGCCAATCATTCTCAATTGACCTGTAATTTCACCTTTCTGATACTTCCTTCCTACCCTCTTCCATCTGACGACAGAGCCTCAGAATTGGTCTTTGCAACTCCATACCTTTCCATTTTTCACTTCCAACAAGTATTCCTCTCTATTGAGGATGCTTCATTATGCCCTACTGGGAGCCCTCACAGCCTAAGTACTTTCCATGGATCTCTGCTTCCCACAAAACAGAAACACACTTTTAATTTATTCTAAATAATTGTAGCCTTACTTTACAGGGTTGTTATAAAGATGCAACGTGATAATATATGGGTAAAAGATGTGAAAACCATAGTCATTCTATAGATAGGCTGTTATTAACATTATTACATAGTCAACACTTGGGTCAGCATCTATTTCCTGAACTGTCCTTCGCCCGTCTCACTTCTGTAACTATAATTTAAACAAGCCTCTTCATTTCTAAGCCTAAAACTGTTTCAGATGTCTCAAGGCTCCCCATCAGAGCCAGTCTAGAGAACCAAGCTCTGGTGACTCAGTGAATGTCTTTGGGCTAGCAGACCATCTTCTCTATATTACTCCTACCTTTTCTAGGGCACATGACACAGAAAGCCATGTACACATGGTTGTATGATTCATAACTTCATTGATTGCCTGTAAACTATTTTAATGCTAGGCTCAATCTATTTATCTTGGTATCATTGATGTGCCCCATCACAGAGTTCAGTGTATTCACTCTAATATTGTTTCATGGAAGAAAAAAAAATTGAGATATCATGCTGCTCTGTGGTAGAATAATTTTAAAAGAAACCAAGGGAGAAATTTCTCATCCATCCTTTGCTGGGGTTTAATTCAGATGATATACGTCTATATAAAATAGCCCCATTGTGGCAATCATCCCAGAGAGAAGAAACTCTGCTTTTCCATGATTTTTCCAGTATCATGAGTTGCTGGGAAAGCCTAAATGGCAATCATTAGCTTTGCCATCTTTTTCTCAGAAATTCATGATTCATAAATGGAAGCTATTTTGAAAATCAAAATGAGTTTCAGAAAGTCTCAGCAAAAGCACACATTTTCTATAACTCTTCTCTCTCTCTCTCTCTCTCTCTCTCTCTCTCTCTCTCTCTCTCTCTCTCACACACACACACACACACACACACACATCCCCTCCCCCTCTCCTGATCTCTTTTTCTCTGTGTTATTCATCTGAAGTAACTGAGTGTGGGGGTTACCTTAAATGAAATCTTGATATAAACACTTAAGTAAAATGATGCTACTAGGAAAAGGTTGAACCCAAAGAAATTCAGGATTATGAGCAAAGCCAAGGGTTTCCTTTGTCTGGTATAACCCAGAGAGCTCAGTTCAGCCTTTCCAAACCGGCTATGACTCATAGACCAGGCAGGAAGCCAGAGAATGTCTAAGCTCTTGCTCATGTGAACAGTGGACAATGCCAAAAGCCTGTAGCCAGGCCCCAGGTATGCAGACAGTAGATTAGCATTGCCCTTTCACTGGGTCAAGAGTCACCAGAGCATCATCTATTGGTTCAACCTCTTGACTGTCTTTACTGTCCTGTTTGTAAACAGATGTTTTCTTCCTGCCTTAACTTGGAATTCATAGCATGGCTTAGAAACAGGCCCTTGCAGACCTGGACTGAGGGCCTCTGTTACAGCCAGAGTTTGCATATTGACATGTTTCTCCCTGGTGCTAACGACATTGTCTTCATTCCCTGAGTAACCTCTAGAAACCCCCACACATCTGTAAATGCGATGTCCTCTACGTTTGTAGAATCTGTTGTCATGAACATATGGTGCTGTGAAAGTCTCTTTTCTATCCACATGTTTTTAAAGAAAAATGATTCTATGAGCCTCCCTCAAACCATTCTCTGTGATGCTGTCTCTGAGTTGAGTTGTCAGCAAGACTTGGGCAATAGAAAGTCATTCTTTCCTCAAGAAGCAGAGAACAGTTTCTCATTAAAAGTAGAGCCACAACCCTTAGCTAGCAACTAAGTGGATGGAAGAAAAGGGTCATCTTCTTCAAAAGTTTAAAAGAAGTCTGCTTTTACGATGTGTGAAGTCTGGATGGGCAGTAAGGAGGTAAACCAAGCAGGAGTGTGGAGATGGTACCAACAGAATTACTAATTAGATCTCTCTGGCTCCTTAGTCTCAATGCCTGCATTTGGAATCAGGATTTTTGGATAACCTTAGCTCCAGTCAAGGAGATAATGCTTTTCATTTCCTATGGCTATATTTTAAGAATGTCTATATTTTAATTTAAAGCAAGATGACATCTCAGGATATTGAGAAAGGTATCTACAACTCTTACATTGAATCAGAGGAACTTCAAAATATTTTAATTCCTTTTATTATAAAGTACTAAAGGAGTTATAAAAATATAGATTATGATTACAATCCAATGACATTTCCCTCAAACAAAAAAGGCTAAAATCCACAGGCTACACAATGAAGTACATACACATCCTATTAATTAATTAATTAATTAATGAGCACATTATCAATTTGCTCAATCACAGGAATATAGACTAATCATAACAAACATGTGGTCCAGAAAGTTTAATTACAGTAACTGCTTATAACCTACCACAATGAAGGAAAGAAAATACTAATTTTTCTCCTACTCTTTCCTCTTTCTATATCCATCACATGCAGACACACATGCGCGCACACACAGAGAGAGAAAGAAATATACACATATACACACATGCTCACATACACAGCCACACACACCAGAGACAGACAGACACACGCACACACACACACACACACACACACACACAGAGGACTAAAGTGCAGATTCTTCTACAGAGCTTGACACTTCTCATTGACTTAGACACTTACCAATAGTCTGCATTGAACTGGGAACCCACCCTACCACATGGTGCCTTGTGGACTTGAAGAACACAAACAATAATTATAACTCTCTATCAGCCCTGCTAACTATGCAAGAGAATATTAAACAATAAATGCAAACTACTACAAAGTTTTGTTTTTAATGCAATGCCTTGTAGTTGACTTTAGAATGCAAAAGACTTAGTTTAGAATTGCTTCATCCCAAGCAAAGCATGTAATCAAGGAAACAGACCAGAATCACAGTAAACAGCAAATAGCTTAGCCTTCCATGCGCCACTTGTCACAGTTAATGTTGGTAGAACATGGAGGGCCTCTTATGTCTCATGCAAGTTGTATAAACATCTGCAGTCCTATGAGTATAAATGGTAGACAGGCACACATAGCTCCATGTACCTCTAAAAGAAGCCTGTATTTCTCAAGATCCCATTTTTTTTTAATGTGTTCATCACTGGTAACTTTTATCTCTCCTTATTTTAAATGTGTCTATAATAAATGGAACCAGTTTTGTGGCCACCATATTAATCCAGAAATAAGACATGGCGGGGGAACCCATTTCCTATTCTATAATTCTAAATACAAAGTAGCATCAAAACAAAAAAGCCCTCTAAATCTCTTATGGATTCGGATAGCTGAGAAATATGCAGAGTGCCTGAAAGCAATAAAAGAAATAACCTAGGAAAATTAAGGAAAATGAATTTGCAATTAGTTTGTGAAATTGCGATAAATGCATTTTGAAAGCAAAGAGTAAAATCTAACTTTCTTCAGTATAATTTGAAATTGCCTTTTGTGCTTAATATAGTTCATTTATAATTAGATGAGGATTTTGTTCTGGTTTGAAACATTCAAAGTTCCATCTTGAGATTGCTATGTACTATGTACACAGAAGTTTTCAGCATGAAAGTCTGCCGCCGCCGCGGCATTTGCTTTGACAGCCTTTATTCGAGTTTTATAGAAATGAGAGAGTGAAAGAACACAGCTGGTTTGAACAATGGTGCATGTTCAACATTAGGCCAAACACTTCAGATATTGCAAAATATTGCAGGCTATATTTATAGCTCTTAGCGAGTTTTTGAAATTCATGCTGGTACCGCCTGACTCCTTCTTGTTGGACCAAATTGCTATTTAGTGATTAAATTATCTTTGGCTTAAAAAAAATGTTTTCAAAGGATATGACACTCAAACTACTAACCTCTTGGCAATATCTAAACAACAGTGACTTAAAATCCCTTCTTTAAAATTCAGATCACGCTACTTACCTAGGGTTTAAGTTTTTATGTTGATCTGATTTTTTTTTCATAAAGAAAAAGCTATTATCTTTGTGAAGATCTTTCTCCCAGTCATAAAGTTGTGCACTGACTCACACGCTAGCAGCTTCCAGAAAACTTCCCAAGGGAAATAACAGAAGAGGCTTTTGGGTAATTGACATATATGGCTTATATGTTCTCCATGCACAGCAGTTGTTTTTAATAGAAAACTTTGGATTTTCCAATGTACCCTTGTGATTTTGAGGGGACTAGCAAGGTCTCACATTCTTTCACATTAATAACACTGGGAACCTTATAGTTGGGCAGTGTATATACGCTTAATGACTAGAAAGAAACTGAACCTGCTAGTTCAGGATAATGGAATTTCTGCAAAGGTAATTAACTATTCATGTGCTTGGAGGAAAGTTCTAGGGCTACCCTCCCCCTCCAGCCCAGAACAAATGTCCACTGCCATTTGTCACTGCTGTGCTAGTGAGGCTTCAAAATGTGTAAACTTTGCCTCATAATCCAATAGTAATTACACTGACTACTCAGTGCATACTAAGTACATACCATCAATGATTGCACACTTTATGTATATATGTGCTAAATATATAATTATATATATATATGACTTTTAAAAATTCTTTAGCTTTGATTTCCAGTTGTGTAGTAATATCTAATAAACTATGCCCAAAGTCAGCAAATATTTTATCTTACAACACCAATTTATTGGTGAATGGCTCTTATGTTGACCTACTGGAGGATCACCTGGATGGCTGGCATCATCCAAAAATGTGAATAGAGCCAAAGAGTTCAAAGTAGCCTCATTCACATGTTATAGACTGAACTGGCTGTCAGCTGGGGATTTTTCTCAACTGAAGCTAGTACACTTTTTATCATATTAAGTATGACTTCTTTCTGATAGAGGCAAAGTTTCCTTATGACTGTTTCTGGTCACCCTTGGGCAGTAGCTGCCATACAAGCTATTTAAGACATATTTTAAAGATATAGATTACTAAGACATATATTAAAGGAACCCAATAAAATGGCATTGGCTTATAAGAAAAATATTTACATAATTTTTGATGAAGCACAAAATACTCTAGCTGATTCCTCCTAGGGTAGTTTGGCTTACTAAGCCATGCCTTCTAGCTTAGAGGAATCATCTTTTGAGAACCAAAGTGAAGGGCTCCCACAATACTGAGGCCTACAGAGGTTACTCACTCTGTGCTTCTCAGACCTAACTACATTTATCATTCACACAGGCACATTCAAAAACCTCTTTGCTTGCTGTTTTGAAATATGAATCTCCTAATATGAGTTTAGGATGTCTACACTCTTAAATTTCCTACAGGAGCCCACAAGGCTGATGTGGACTCATCAGATCCAGGGAATTTTTGGAATAACAAGCCAGCTCTACAAAGTTTGTGATGTAATCACACAGTCAAATAAAGACATAAAAATGTGTTGTCTCTTTCTTTGGAAACACAAAGAGCTGAGAATCACAGTGGCAAGTCAAGCAGGTAATGAGTTCAACTCACTCATTTGGTGGTGGATAATAGATACTGAAAATGAATGTACCACAATGCTCTAGTAACCACCATCATCATCCAAAACAAAAGAAATTCATCAACTGCCTCCATATCCTCAATATTTGAATTTCAGGCAAGAAGGGAAGGTTCCCTGGGTCCTAAGCTTAGATGGGGGATTAGAACACAGTACTGAAAGCAAGCATACCACTGGTCTCACTGAGTTCTTCAAACTCAAGCAGAAGAATGGGCATTCTAACAGTAAAATAAAAATCTATAAAATGAAAAATTTAGTATTTCTCATTTTTTTCTGTTTTATTCTTAAGGAGAGTTTTGGGATAACCATGTCCTCTATCCTTTTATTTTCTATAACAACACATACAAAATAGATTCTTATGACATTGTTAGTACTTTGAAACAGCATTTTTCTGAGGCATCATCTGCCCAGAAGAGTCACTTGAGGATCTGTTTAACTACTAACTTCCACCCATCCTGCTGATTCCCAAACAGAAGTCCAGACAGGCAGGAAATGATTTTTTTTTTCATTTTAGAATTCTCCCAACTAGCAGGTTAAGTGACTATGGCATAGGAACCATAGCATACATGCCTTTTGACTTCAATCCTCTGAAAGTGTTCATAAAAGCAAAGCTGGTGCTGAGGCCACAGGGTATGGGATAAATTTTATAATATATGTGGAGATCTGAGAATAAAGCAATGAATAGAACTTTTTTCTCCAAGATTTACATGTGGATATGATGAGACATTAGTTACAATGGGCAGCAAGACAGGTAGCCAGCTGAAAGTACTCTCTCCCTTAATAATTCTCTCATGCATGAGTAATCAAAATAAAAACCTCAATTGGATGAATCTTGTCTCTCTTCCTTTTAATACACCTTGAGGCACAAGTGATTTCTTATGATACATGATTCTATACTCAGGACATAGTAAAATATTTTCTGTAACAAGGGACCACGTAGGACAAATAGGCTAGGGAAATTATCTGTCTTAATATTTACAAACAAGATATCAGGATATTAAAACCTTAGGGTAGTGCTCTGGGATACAGTCTGGAGGCTGAGAAAACATGCATATTTATGGTAGTTGAACTGTATGGCATATTAAAAAATTAATAATAGCTTTAAAATTTTATTTATTCCACTTCTTCACTCCAAAACTTGGTTCTTTAAATATTATCAGCATTTCCTCATCAGTGCCCATGCTGTCATTGGCACATGAGCATCACTACATCATTCACCTGCTGATTGAAGGAATAACTTAGTTGAATTATTTCCCATTTGATTTAAGTGGGGAACGTGGTGTGCACCATTTCTACTTATTTTATGCACAAACATCATGATATTTTAATCTTGAAAACCATAATACCGAAGCATGTTTTCAAGAAGGAGTACCTTTTTAAAGAACTAAGCAAAATCATCACGTGATAATCCATATGAAAATGAACTCACCAGTGTCTGAAAAAGATAGGACTATTCTTGAAGGGACAAAAAGGGACAGATTCACTAGGATATAAATATGTGCTCTAATGCACGTTTTTCTCAGTCATTTCTGCCTTTAGGTAAAAAATGAAATGCCACCTTCCTGCAAAACCCCATTCTTGCTGTTTACTCAGAAATAAATAGTCCATTGTTTCCTCTCCACTTCATGTCATATTTTATGTGTGTGCTTTTATTCTAGAACTACAATGATGAACATTTCTCAGACATTCTGTGCAGCACATGAAGATAGAGAAAGCATCTGGGTTACCTATTGGCTGTATAATCTGTTTCTCCTACACCTAAGCTCCAAAATGAAGAAAGACAACTCTGCTAAATCAACTGAGCAAGCCAAGGGTGGCAGGTGGGAAAAGTCCCAAAGCCTGAGACCCTATTTATAGGCCTCACCTGCTGACCACTTCCTTCCCCACTCTATCAAAGTCAGCGTATTCCCTCTCCCCTGTGCATATC
Source organism: Sigmodon hispidus (assembly GCA_004025045.1). Lineage (NCBI taxonomy): Eukaryota > Metazoa > Chordata > Mammalia > Rodentia > Cricetidae > Sigmodon > Sigmodon hispidus. Next base: position 19,633 of record PVIH01009788.1, on the reverse strand, counting down.
ATCTGATCCCATTTCCAGTGTACTTTGATTCACCCTCAGTGAAATCATGCTTGTTATTTTCTCTACATAAATGTCTACCATCTCCTCAATATCCTACTACAGAAAGCTGGAAGAGACTTTTCCAGAGCTAAACATTGGTGGGTCTTAGCCAATGGTACTGGAGTGTGCATCCGCTTTTTAAAACTCCACTGGTCCTGACTCAGCTTCCTTTTAATCCTCTGCCTGGACTCCGCAGCATCTTAGCTAGTTGTTACTGTGTGCTGTCACCTCACCCATTTGTTTCCTATTCTGTGACAATGTCTCTCAACCTTATATATAGGATCATTTGTTTCTCATTGCTCCTTTTCTCCATAAAGGTCTCTGATGCTTTTCATCTCCTCTGAAGTTTTTGATGCCTTCATAATAATATACTGACTGGTCCAAACCACTCCCATGATAGAAGGCTCATGAACTGACCTTGCTGTTGACTAAACTGGTGTGAGTTACTCCCTAGAGATACCTTCAGGAAAACTTCATTTGGACATGTATAAATTGTCTTGGAGGTCATTTATCATGCTGCTTCAGGAACAGAAACATTATCGAGTTTGTGATGGAGAGAATGATTCCGTTCTGCACAGACAGGGATATTTTCCTCACTGTTACAGAAGAAAAAAACACCAAGAACAAACTGAGAGGAGTGTCTTTTGAGCACCTCCCTTTCTTCCAGGGCCCTCATCTTGTGTATAAAACATTTATATTCATAAGACATGATCATGGAACTTGAAATCTAAATACTGAGATAATCAAATCTAATCTCATTTCATGGACAAGAAAATTAAAATCAAGAACAATGAACAGTCTGTACAAACTCACAACTAGTAAGTATTCCTTCCCTTCCCACAGCCCCAACAAGCATAAAAGGAATAGGTTTTATAACATTGAATAATAGTTTCATTTGTGCATTTTCTTTTCTGAGGCACAAACTCATTTGTATGCCAAGGCTTCTGTTCCAATGTGGCTTCCTTGCTGAAACTCACTTCTTATTTTGCATTTTCAATTAGATACAAGGTGAAATGTCTCTTTATGGAAATCTTGACTCACTTTTACCTGTCGCTGTGGGTGTATTAAAGTATATGAAGTTATAAAAAGATATGAAATATGAATATAATCTAGTTTAATTATTTCCATCCTCCAAAGGCGATGATTGCAGTTGGAAGTCAGTGAAATCTCCAGTGGTTGAACTCCATGCTAAGAAAAATAGTGAGCAGAATAAAAGGCTAGAGAGCAAGGCGTGGATTGGGAACTACCAAAAAAGAACATTTATCTCACCAAAAAGAGCATGTTCCTATCATGGAAGAATTGCAGCTGTGGATAATATCAGTGAATCAAAGATGACAACATTTGGCAAAATTAATCCAATCCAAGCACAGTCAATGCCTATAGATAGAACACTGAGTTTTTTTCTTAAGTAGAAAAGCACTTTTAAAACATAATTTGATGACCTTATGGAGACTTCCTGTCTATTCTTTTCCATTAACAAAAGCTAAATTCCATGTCAAGTAAAGTTCTGATGCACCTGGACAATCGTGCTGTCCAGCAGGCTGGTGCCAGCAGCTCCTCTCATTTCACGGCTGCTCTCCATCATTACAATAAGCTGCATCTTAGTTCTAAACATCCCTGTGTTCATCATCTTTATCTTAGTGGAATATTTGGTCCCTGGATCTTACAGTCTAAGGAACTGGAAACCAGTGTTTTCTAAACAGGCTCATTCTAATAGCAGTACCTTCTGTTAGCTCCCATGCTAGGGAAGCAGTTAATCACCACCTTCCCTGGCTAGAGACTTTAGATAAGTGTTCTCAGCCATCAACCTCAAAACCAAAGGAGTCTTTGGGAGGTTCTACTTCCTATGGTGCAGCATCTTTCCATTTCATTGTCTGTGCAGCGTTCTTTCCATTTCCTTCTCATTCACTTTCCCCTTCTTTTTATGCATACACATGCTCTTTTTATGCATACACATGCACTTAGCATCTTCCTTATCTCCATGTCCAACACACAGGTCTCATGATACAGCTTTCTTGGCATCTTGAAGAAGATTAAATATGCTTCCTAAGCTTCAATGTGCCTCTTTGACCCCATGCTTAACCAGCGAAGAAACATGATGCTAAACCAAGGTCTAAAGCATAACCTTGTGGGAAGGATGCTTTGCAGCTATTATCAGAGCTGAAAACTTTAGAGGAAGCCTAGTCCATCTAAACCAAGGCTTTCTGATTTATTTTTCTGAATCAAGAAGGCCACAGACTATAGTTAAAAAAAAAAAAAAGGAGTTACTGACAGGTGTCAAAAGACTTACATGCATGCCCACACTTGGCTTACCACTGCTCTCTTATCACCACAGTGAAATGATAGCCCGTGAATAGCTCTTTTCCATGCCCTTGCTCTCAAATTGCTTATTGACTGATTACTTTTCATAGCTATTTCCCTTCCAGACTCATTGAATTTCATCATTTCCTGTGCATGAAATGGCAAAGGGTTGGCAGTAAGTAGCATAACTTTTCTCAATAATGTACCTTTTTAAGGGTTATGCTGGCTGCTAGATTAAACTGCCCCGCTCTGTGTTCACCCACAGCATACTCCTCAGTTAGAACTTCATGAATTCCAAATGAGGTCTAAAATCTAACTCTGTGGCCTCAAGATACTATAAGACACCAGGTAATAGAAAAGTCAACATAAAGGGGCTTAATATATTGATGACTTGATTCTCCTGGGTGACTTCAGTTTTCTAGACAGCTAAGCTATTTTTTTAAATTCACTTTTTACTCTAGAATTTTAAAAATCAAAGCAATAGCAGCATATGATGAGACCTAATTAATTGGTCTATTTTCTAACACTCCTTAAACAACATAAAAGAATATTCATTTTGTTGAGTATATAATCATACTTTAACAAAGAAAAAAGATAAATATGCTTCCAAGTATTCACTCCTGAAGTAGATAAAATAATTTTGCCTTCTATGGTTATTATAGAGGTTAAATAGCAAAATATATTTAATGTTCTACAACATATCATTATGTGTGACATAGGAAAGATACTAATTAATGTCATCTTATAATTGGATCAGGGATCTTAGAAGTATTTATTGACTATACATACCACAAATAATGGCTTTCAGTGGATTTTGCTTAAAACTCAGAATGGACATGTTGATAGCTTTGCACTCAGTATCACAATAACTAGGTGATTGACCCAAATTTTGATTTTTCAGTGAATTAATATGGTATTATATAAATCTAGACTAAGTAGACCACTTATTCAAAAGTAATTGAATGATGAGCACACACAGCTGATCTGCCTTCTATCCCTTTATGACTATGGTACTATTTAGAGTTGAATCCAGTGGATATGGAGGTTTTAGTGACCATTAAAGAACCATATCCCAGTCTTCCATCATTTCTCAGCTCATGGGTTCATGGGTTTGCAAATGGGTCTGGCTCTTTAAATTATTATCTTATGTTCTTGGTGTCTCTCTCACCAACCTGCCTTCATCTCCTTTCCCTTTTCATATCCTTCTTTCCTTTCTTCCCTCATACTCTGCCTCCCTCCTTCCCTTCTCCTTTGTCAAATTAAAGCTGAGTGACAGTTCCATCTTCCTAACTGACTGTCATCAATGGAGGTTTTTACCCCTTGGAGACTTAGATGGGGAAGGATTCAAGTGTTTAAACAGTTATCAGGATAGGTCATTTTCATTGACTGGTAATTTTGACTTAGGAGAATAAACTGGAGATATTCTAAAGTTCACTTACTTATTCTAAACTGTAAAAAAAAATCTAAATTATTTTAAATTTTTAAAATTCTCAAATGTTCTTACCAAGAGGCATTATAATAGAGATGCCATGGGTTATACAATACTTAAAAAGTACTTTTACATTCTCCTTTCATGTCATAAATTTATAAATGTAATATATAATACAAACAAACTGAAAGACAAAAACCAAATGATCCTCGCATTAGATGCAGTAAAGGCCTTTGTCAAAATCTAATACTCCTTCATGATAAAAGTCCTAGAGATATTATGGATATAAGGGACACACTTCAACATAGAAAAAACAGTTTATAAGAAGTCAACATCAATATAAATGGAGAGAAACTCAAAGCAATTCCACTAAAATGAACAAGACAAGGCTGACTACTCTCTCCATGCCTATTCACTGTAGTACTTGAAGTCTTAACTAGAGCAACTTAAGACAACATAAAGAGTTGATGGTAGGGATACAAATTGAAAAAGATGAAGTCTAACTATCTTTATTTGCAGATGATATGTAAGTGACCCCAAAAGTTCTACCAAGAAATTTCTATAGCTAATAAACACATTTAGCAAAAACAGCTGGATATAAAATTAACTCACAAAAATTAGTAGCCCTCCTATAAACAAATAACAAATGAACTGAAAAAGAAATCAGGGACACAACTCTTTCATAATAGCCTCAAATAATATTAAGTATCCTAGGGTAACTATCCAAGCAAATGAAAATCTTGTATGATAAAAATGTCAAGACATTGAAGAAGGTATCAGAAGATGGAAAGAACTACTATGTACATGGATTGGTAGAATTAATATAGTAAAAATGGCCATCCAAAAGCAATCTACAGATTGAATGATAGACCCACCAAAATTCCAACCTAATTCTTCACAGGTCTTTAAAGGACAAGATTTACCTTCATATGGAAACATATACAAACCTTCTGAAAAAAAAAAAAACCTGCTAGAGGTATCATGATCACTGACCTCAAGTGTAATACAGAGTTATAATGATAGAAATAGCATAGTATTGACACAAAAACAGACACTTTGGTCAATGGAATTGAAGACCCAGACATAAATCTACCCACCCATGGGCACCTGATTTCTGATAAAAGAGAACAACTTCAACAAATGGTACTGGTCAAATAGGATAGTGGAACATAGAAGAATCCAGAGAGATCCGTCCTCATGATGGATCTATCATGAGCATTCAAACTCAACCTCAAATGAACCAAAGACCTCTACATAAAACCAGAAACACCAGAAATATGATAAAAGAGAAACTACTGAATAGCCTTGAACTCATTGGCACAAGACAAGACTTTCTCAAAAGAACATCATTAGCACAAGTACTAAGATCACCAATTAATATACAGGACCTCATGAAACTGAAAAGCTACCTTATGACAAATAGACACTGGCATTTAGACAAAGTGGCAGCCTAGAGAATGGGAAAAGATTTTTGCCAACTACACATTTGATAGAGGGCTAGTGTAAATACAAATACATATTTAAAAATCACAAAACTCGATAGCAAGAAAACAAATAACCTAATTTTAAAATGGAGCACCAAAATAAACACAATTTTCAAGAGAGGAAATTCAAATGGCTAAAAAACACTTAAGAAATGTTCAACATCCTTAGGCATCAGAAAAACACAAGTCAAAACTATTTTGAGGTCTCATCTCACTGTCTGAATGGCTAAGATCATTAAAACAAGTAATAACTCATATTGGTAAGGATGTGAAGAGGAGTACCCATCTATTTCTGGTGGGAGTGAAAACTTCATGACCACTATGGAAATCAGTGTGATAGTTCCTCAGGATGATGGGAATCAATCTACCTCAAAATCTTGCTATACCATTCTTGGACATACATTCAAAAGACACTTCATCTTACCATAGAGACACTTGCTCAAACATGTTCATTGCTGCTCTATTAATCATAGCCACAAAGTGGAAACGATGTAATATGCCTCAATGGAAAAAAATGGATAAGAAAAGTGTGGCATATTTAAATAATGGAGCATTACTCAGCCACTAAAAGCATTAAATCATGAAACTCACAGATATATGGATAGAACTAGAAAAGAAAATCATCCTGAGTGGAGTATCCCAGACCCAGAAAGACAAGTATGATATGCATTCACTTATATGTAGATATTAGCTGTTATGTTAATAATACCCAAGCTACAGTTTATAGAACCACAGAGGTTAGGTATAGAGGAAGGGACTAAGGAAGAGCAGAGGGTTCTCCCTAGGAAAAGGGAAATAGAACAGATAGTTAAGAATAAACTGGGAGAGAGGAACCAGAGAACCAGAGATTCAGAGAGAAGTTGGGGATGAGGAAAAACAGGGAGAGACAGTTAAAATGAAAGACCATGAAGAAGTAGTATGGAAAATTAATTGAGTAGAATCTTCCTAAATTATATATATATATATTTATATATATGAAAACATTCTAAATGAAATTGCCAAATAATAGGGGGAAAGAGTCCCAAATTCCCATCTCTTGTAACCAAATGAAGCAACCAATCCCATAATTGGTTTGGATGCAATTGAATTGTTGGTCAAATGGATTACAGAAGAATCTCCAAACAACCCAGGCTGATGCCAAGACTATATATTGCTCTCCACAAACTGATGACAAGGGCCCATTGGTGAAGACAATACCATACAACTCATTGAACACGGAAGAGTTAAGCTTGTGCCCACACACAATCTACACTTCTACATTCTAGCATCTTGGCACAGGAAGGTACTCTACATGCTACCAAAAGAGACACATAAACACAACTTAGCCACACCACAAACCTTTTGATCTACAATGATGTCCTGTCTGCAAGATATACCAATGCAATGGTGACACAAAGCTGTGGAAGTAACCAAACAATGTCTGATTTGACTTAAAGCCCACTCCACACGGGGAACTCATTCTCAACACTGCTTGGGTGACCAAGAACCTGCAACTAGATAGCACAGGGCCCTAGGGAAACAAACACTAGTGTTCTTAAAAAGAAAAAAAGCTTAGCAATAAAATGACTCCTAATGACCTTCTACTATACTCATAGATCAGTGTCTTGTTCAGCCGTCGCCAGAGAAGTCTCCTCATGGAGCAGATGGAAATAAATACAGAGATCACAACCAGACATTGAACACAGTTAGAGATGTTCTAACTCTTAGCACTATAATGGATCTCTATCAGATTCTTTTCTCAGGGCTCAGGGAACCCATTGTACATCTCGCCCTAAAATGAATGTCTATCAGATTCTTTTCTCAGGGCTCAGGGAACCCGTTATACATCTCACCCTAAAATGAATGTCTATCAGATTCTTTTCTCAGGGCTCAGGGAACCCATTATACATCTCACCCTAAAATGAATGTCTATCACATTTCTTTCCTCAGGACTCAGGGAGCCCATAAAAAGTGAAGGTAGAAAGAGTGTAAGAGCCAAAAGGATTGAAGGACACCAAGAAAACAAGGATATCTTTTTTTATGAGTTTATTATTTTTATTTTTGAATAAAGTCTCATTTTTTATCCATGTATCCCCTTGTTCAAATTCCCTTTCCCCTCCTGCCCCTCCCCATCACTCTCTATCCTCCCCATCTCCTTATCTCTTCCCCAGCAAGGGTAGGAGGTCCCAAAATCTCAAGGTGGCTTAGTTCAGCATCCACTCCAGGCAAGTGCAATTTCTTGATCCTAATATCAAGACTGGGTTAGGTGTTCCTCTGGAGGAATGGGCTCCAAGGTGCCAGTCCAAAGTGTTTCAGATACTAAGCTGTTCAGCAGTTGTTTACAGCTTGGGTGTGCTTTGATTTTTATTTAAAGTCAACTAATGAGTGAGTACATCCCCTGATTATCTTTCTGGGTTAGTGATACCTTGCTCAGGAGGATATTCTCCAGGTCCATCCATTTGCCTGCAAATTTTAGGATATCATTTTTTTTTATTTATTTTTTTTTTTTTTACTGCTGAGTAGTACTCCATTGTTTAGATGTACCACAGTTTGTTAATCCATTTTTCAGTTGAGAATCATCTAGGTTGTTTCCAGGTTCTTGCTATTACAAATAATGCTGCTATGAGCATAGCTGAGCTAATGTTTTTGGGATACAAATGTGCATCTTTAGGGTATATGCCCAATACTGGTATTGCTGGGTCTTTAGAGAGACTGATTCCCAGTTTTCTGAGAAACTGCCATACTGCATTCCAGAGTCGCTGAGCAAGCTGATACTCCCACCAAAAATGGAGGAATGTTCCCCTTGCTCCTCAACCTCTCCAGCATAGGCTGTCATTTGTGTTTTTAAACTGAGCCAATCTGACAGGTGTAAAGTAGTATCTCAAAGTTGTTTTGATTTGCATTTCTCTGATGGCTAAAGATGTTGAGTACTTTTTCAAGCACCTTTCAGCCATTTGTAATTCTTCTGCTGAGAATTCTCTTTTTAATTCTGAGCCCCATGTTTTAATTGGGTTATTTAAGGTTTGGGGTGGTAGTTTCTTGAATTCTCTATATATTTTAGAGTTCAAACCTCGGTCACTTGTAGGATTGGTGAAAATCTTTTCCCATTCTGTAGGTTGTCATTTTGTCTTATTGACTGTGCTTGACTTACAGAAGCCTCTCAGTTTCAGGAGGTCCCACTTATTGATTGTTGTTCTTAGTGTCTATGCTACTGGTGTTATATTTAGGAAGTCGTCACCTGTGCCAATGCGACCTGTGCCAGTAGAGAGTATTTTCCACTTCCTTTTCTATCAAGTTAAGTGTGGCTGGGTTTATGTTGAGGTCTTTGATCCACTTGGATTTGAGTTTTGTGCAGGCTAGTAGGTTTAGGTCTCTTTGCATTTTTCTACACACTACATTCAAGTTATGCCAACACCATTTGTTGAAGATACTATTGTTTTTTCCATTGAATATTTTTGGCCTCTTTGTCAAAAATCAAGTGTTCATAGGTGTGTGGGTTAATGTCGGGGACTTCAATTCGATTTCATTGATCCACAAGTCTCTTTTTATGCCAGTACCAAGCTGTTTTTATTACTGTAGCTCTATAGTATAAATTGAAGTAGGGGATGGTGATGCCTCCTGAGGTTCTTTTGTTGAACAAAATTGTTTTGGCAATCCTGGCTTTTCTGTTATTCCAAATGAAATTGAGTATTGTTCTTTCAAGGTCTGTAAAACATTGTGTTGGGATTTTGATGGGAATTGCATTGAATCTGTAGACTGCTTTTGGTAGGACTGTCATTTTTACTATGGTGATCCTACCTATCCAGGAACATGGGAGATCTTTCCATTTTCTAATAGCCATTTCAATTTCTTTCTTAAGAGATTTAAAGTTTCTATCAAATAGATCTGTTACTTCCTTGGTTATAGTTACTCCAAGGTATTTAATGCTATTTGCAACTATTATGAAGGGTGATGTTTCCCTTATTTTTTTTCAGCCCTTTTATCTTTAGTGTATAAGAGGGCTACTGATTTCTTTGAGTTAATCTTGTATTCTGCTACATTGCTGACTTTGTTTATCAGCTGTGGAAGTTCCCTAGTAGATTTTTGTGTGTCACTTATTTATATAATCATATCATCTGCAAATAGAAATAGTTTCACTTCTTCTTTTCCAGTTTGTATCCCCTTAGTCTTGTTTGCTTTAGCTAAAACTTCGAGAACTATATTGAATAGATAAGGGGAGAGAGGACATCCTTGTCTAGTTCCTGATTTTAGTGGGATTGCTTTGAGTATTTCTCCATTTAGTTTGATGTTGGCTGTTGGCTTCTTGTAAATCACTTTTATTATATTTAGGTATTTTCCCTGTATTCCTGATCTCTCCAGCACTCTTATCATAAAGGAGTGTTGAATTTTGTCAAAGGCTTTTTCAGCATCTAAGGATATAATCATGGGTTTTTTTCCCCTTCAGTTTGTTTATGTGATGGATGACATTTATAGTTTTTCATATGTTGAACTGCACTTCTGGGATGAAGCCTACTTGATCATGGTGGATGATATTTTTTTATAGGTTGTTGTATACAGTTTGACAAAATTTTGTTGAAAATTTTTGTAGCAATATCCATGAGGAAAATTGGTCTGTAATTCTCTTGTTGTGTCTTTGAGTGACTTGGGTATTAGGGTTATTATGGCCTCATAAAAAGGTTTGCACTATTCCTTCAGTTTCTTCTCTATGAAACAGTTTCAGGAGTATTGGTATTAGATCTTCTTTGAATGTCTGGTAGAATTCTGCACTGAAACCACCTGAACCTGTGCTTTTTTTACTTGGAAGGCTTTTAAAATGACAGCTTCAATTTCCTATAGAGTTATAGGTCTGTTTAGGTATTTAATCTGATCTTGATTTAATTTTGATAAGTGGTACCTGTTAAGAAAACTGTCCATTTCTTCTAGGTTTTCCATTTTTGTGGAGTATAGGTTTCCAAAGTATGACCTGATAATTCTCTGGATTTCCTGGGGTTCTGTTGTTATGTCCCGCTTTCCATTTCTGATTTTGTTGTTTTGTATACTCTCTCTCTCTGCTTTTTGGTTAGTTTGGATAAGAGTTTATCTATCTTGTTGACTTTTTCAAGAACCAACTCTTTAATTCATTGATTTTTTTTTTGTATTGTTCTTTTTGTTTCAATTGTATTGATTTCAGCTCTAAGTTTGATTATTTCCTGCCATATACTCCTTCTAGGTGAGTTTGCTTCTAATTGTTCTAAGGCTTTCAGCTGTGCTTATATTTCTCTAGTGTGGGATTTTTCTAAGTTTTTCATATAGGCATCTAGTGCTATGAATTTTCCTATTTAGACTGCTTTCATTGTGTCTCACAAGTTTGGGTATATTGTGGATTCATTTTTGTTGAACTCTAGGAAGTCTTTGATTTTTTTCTTAGTTGTCCTTGACCCATGTGGTTCAATTGAGTGATGTTTGGTTTCCATGAGTTGGTAGGCTTTCTGTGATTTTGATGTTGTTGAACTCTAACTTTAGACAATGGTGGTCTGATATTATACAAGGGGTTATTTCTATTTTTGTACCTATTGATATTTGCTTTATGACCAATTATATAGTCAATTTTAGAGAAAGTTCCATGTGGTGCTGAGAAATATACATATTCCTTTGTTTTGGGGTGGAAGCTTCTGTAAATACCTATTAAATCCATTTGCATCATAACCTCTGTTAGACTCCTCATTTCTCTGTTGAGTCTCTGTCTGGTTGACCTATCCAGGGGTGAAAGTGGGGCATTGAAGTCTCCCTCTAGTAGAGTCTGACATTTGATATCAGGTTTAAGCTTTAGTAGTGTTTCTTTGACATATGAAGATGCCCTTATATTAGGGGCATAAATATTCAGGATTGAAATTTCATCTTGATCAATTTTTCCTGAGATGTATAAGTAATGTCCATCCTGATCTCTTTTAATTGGTTTTAGTTTGAAGTCTGCTTCGTTAGATATTAGGATGGCAACGCCAGCTTGTTTCTTGAGGCCATTTGATTGGAAATTTTTTTCCCAACTCTTTACTCTGTGCCTGTGCCTGTCTTTGGGGTTGAGGTGTGTTTCTTGTATACAGCAGAAGGTTGGTTTCTGTTTTTGTATCCATCGTGTTAGGGTGTGTCTTTTTATAGGTGAATTGAGTCCACTGATATTAAGGGATAGTAGTGACCACTGATTGTTATTTCTTGTTATTTTTGGTGATAGCTTGTATGTATTTTCTTTCTTTGGATTTTTCTTCTGTGGGATTATCAATTATTTGTGGTTTCATGAGTGTATCTGGGATCCTTAGGTTAAAGTTTTCCCTCTAATGCTTTCTGAAGGACCAGATTTATGGATAGGTGCTGCTTAAGTTTGATTTTGTTGTGAAATATCTTGTTTATCTATGGTGACTGATATTTTTGCTGTGTATAGTAGTTTGGCTTGGCAGTCATGCTCTTTTACTGTGTGTATAGCTTCTGACCAGGACCTTCTTGCTTTTATTGTTTCCATTGAACAAACAAGGCTTTCTAAGTCAACAAGAACAAAGCTCATATGAACTCAGAGACTGAAGAAGCATGCACAGGCCTACACAGGTCTGTACCGGGGCCTTTGTATATATATTATGGCTTCCAGTTTAGTGTTTTTATGAAACACCTGAGTGTTCAAACAAGTGCATCTATTTCTTGTGCTTTCTCTTGGGTTCTTTTTCTTCTGTTCATTTTGTCTAATCCCAGTATGTTAGTTTTTGTGTTAACTTATTATATTTTATCTTATTATCACTGAGAAATCTCTTTGTTTTCTAAGGAGAAGCAGAAAAATAGTTGATTTGAATGGGAAGAAAAAATAGAGAGGATGAAAGAAACAGAGAAAGGGGAGACCATTATCAGGATATATGATATGAGGAAAAATATTTATTTTCAATAAAAGGAAAAATGCTATATATGTAACAGTCACCAAAGATACTTCAACATGCATTTACAGAGTTGCCTCTAACTTTATGTACATCATAAGCATGGTCCCCTGGGTTTGGGGCTTTTTCTAAATCACAATTAAAAGATACACTTAAATATCCCCTTGGCTTTTTTTTTTCCTGAGGAAAATTGACTCCTTACCACCCTCTCCAATTCTCTATTTTCCCCAATTTAGAAGTGTTGAAGATGAGGAGAAATGGAGCATCTCTTAGGAAATCATGTTTAACTTATTGCTAAGGATATTTTGTGTTTCAAGAGTTGAAAGGGGACCATGGCTTTACCTCTGGGGAACAGATTCTTGTAACAAAGGGATTGGTATTTCAGGCCCTTACCTGGAAAAATGCATGAAATATCTCTGTTGTAATGTGCCTGGAAGCAGGCATTGTGGATTATGATGTTCTAAGGGTTGAACTGACCCCACAAGTCAAAATTCTGGCATGACTCAATATGAGCCTGGCACCAAAAGCTGAAGTTAAGTATCCTCACTCCACTCTCCCTCTACTATGGCCATGATAGATTAGCACAGTAAGGACCAGTGTGTCTCCATCTGGACCAGGCTAGTTTAATAATCACAAAAATCGAAGCACTACAGAAATTGAACCTAAAGTTTATCCTAATTAAAACTCTATTCCGATGAGCAAACTTCCAAGAGTGTGCACAAAATGTAAATCAAGTCTTGTGGAAGAAAATTAAGAGAGATTGGCAAATTTATTCCTACGATTTTTAAAATCAGTGCCTACTAATTGTAATAGAACAATAACTTACAGATAAGTTCTAGTATGTCTTATAGCATTATTACTTATCTGTGAATCAAAGTAACTCTTAATATTTCTAATTACATCCAGTTGGCATCCTATCTTTAAATCCCTGTCTCTGTCACTGTAGTCTTGAGTCATCCTTCAGGTCAAGACACAATGAATCCTTTCCCACAGCCAATGATGTCAGTCATTCTGTCACCTAATCTCCCTTGCCACCTGCACATTATGTTTTAACTCTATGTGTATCAGTCAAAATCCTATTTCATTTATGTGGGATTCTGGGTTCAGAACTGCTTTATGGAAGTCTGGAGGACAGTATTTACCTAGCTACTAGGTATGGTTACATTTTTACCAGCTGTAAATATCTTACAGAAAACACTACATTTGAAAAGCATCTGTAGAGACCAGCAGAATTGGAACCCTTTATGGGGCTTTGAGATCTAGAGAAGACTAAAACTGAAAAATAAAGCTAGTAGCAAATTTCTACCAAGAGGAAAGATTGGCACCTGAAGGGCAGAACCCACATAAAGAGCATCCCTTTCAATCAGTGTGCAGTAGAAGATTCTGGATCCGCTCATCAAGGTAATGGTATTATCTGAAGAAACTTATGAAAAAATGCTTACCATTGTCTATTTAATTCATTTCAGCATTTACTAATCTTCATGCATTGTGTGAACTGTTGAAAGTGTTACTGGAAATTGGGAGAGTAAAACAAAGAAACTCAACAATCTTCAAACAAAAGTATTGATTTCTGTCTGAACAGCCAAGTGGAATGATACAGAATGACTCTGAGCTTCCTCCCTCAGTATTTGAGCTACCAGACTTATCATCAACTTTCTGCCTGGTGTTGTCATTGAAAGCACATCAAAATTGTGCTTTATCATGCTCTTACTTTGTGACCTCTGAACTCCAAATCCCATTCCTCAACATTCCTTATGCCTCCCTCTCTCTTTCCTGAGTTGCAATAGCCTTGACTAATACTGGGAAATGTTCTCAGAAAACCAGCCTATCCTGATTTCATCATCTCCTCAAATTTATACTCCCGTCAAAATCTTAGGATGAGTTCACCCAGATTTCTTCTTCAAAGATTTACTTAAATCATGAGACTTAATATGCAGGTGGCAAAATCTTAATCAAAGGTAATTAGGTTTTAATGGTAAATTTTATATTGCTGGAAAACGGAGGCAGAAAACCTTATGATGTCATTGTTTTTCCAAAGCCTTCTAAACACATTTGGATCTCCAGTCCCATCACTCATCAAAGAGGAGCTTGCTGAATTATGTGGCCCTAACTTGGGCCCTGGCCTGTGCCTTCTCTGGATGATGCTCTCTCATAACAGGCAGAGCTAGTTATCTGCAGGATGCTCCAATAGAGCTTGAAAATCTGCACCCCTTGGAAGCCTCTCTAGTGCGTGGAAGGTTTGGGAATGAAGGAGTTAATACTCTTAAGTGCCCATCAAGGCAAAGCTAATGGTCTAAACAGAAACCTGAGCAGGAGACCAACCACCTGCATTCAGTCTGACCACTTTTCTATGGAATCTTGGGTGGTCTGCCTAAGCAGGTTTCCCCCTGCCCAGGAAGGCTGAGACACTGAGAAGAATTAGGTTCAAAAAAGGGCAAAAGAATGATGAATAGTGCTTCCTGCCCTCAGGTAGAGGCAATGTGCAGCAGGGTGCTGGAAGAAAAGCAAACAGCTGGCTATTGGGTTGCACTGTGGACAAAAACCACTTATGACTTAGATTTGATATCACACTGGTGATTGAGAAATGGAATCCAAGCCCACTCAATGACTAGCAAAGCAAAGAATAAATTCCAGCTCCGATTCATTGAATTTTGGTTATTTTGTTCACTTGGTAAACAACTTTTTCATAGTAGGTAGCAAAGTCTTCCTTACTATCTGAAAAAGCATAATAACTACTTCATAGCACATTATAATTCAAGGAAAAAAGGAATTACATGTGTGAGCCTTCTTAGTGGATATCTATTTTATAAGTATGCAGAATGTATGTTTGTGTTCATGTATTATAGATTCTAAACCCAAGTTAGTCCATATTGTCAAGTGAATCTGAATAGCACGAGAAAGAGAGACTCTAATGAGTGATGCCTGGTCATTTATCCTTCTTTTTAGGGTATATTTAGCACATATCCTCCTCATCTGCTTCCTATAAATCAGGGTGATGTGGTGTGTGGCATTACAGTTGACAACAATGTTGGTAACCTAGATTCAAATTTATGTTAGAAATCAATTCTAAAACACAGAGAAGTTTCAGTATGTACCAGAGAGTACAAATGTATCATGAGAGCTTGTGATGGTTATCTGCATATACTGAGAGAGAGAGAGAGAGAGAGAGAGAGAGAGAGAGAGAGAGAGAGAGAGAGGAAGGAGTTTGTTCAAGAGTACATACATACATACACAGAGCAAGAAAGAGAGACAAACACACACACACACACACACACACACACATACAAGAGAGAGATTGTTCAAGAGTATATGCCTGTGGACTCAAACCAGATTCTGCTGCTAACTGGCTAATTTAGTAATTAAGCTTTACATCAACTCTTCCTATATACTCATCAATAAATTGAAAAGATTAGATAACCTCATTATCCTTTACTACTTTAAGAGCCCAAACATCACATAACAGAGATTGTTGTTGAGCAGTTGTGAGGAGCTCTGTCTTTAATGCATCATAACCCCATTCCTGTATGCCCAGTCAAACATGAACATCTTTGTTCTTGTAGATATGTGCAAAGGAATTGTAACTTAGTGAGGAGGAGAGTAGAAGCCACCAATGATTACAAGGAAGCATAATGCTTTGTGGCATGGAAGAGCTCTGTCTGGAGTACAGGAGAGCTGGAGGAACAGATACAGGTTTTGAGGTCAGAGAGATTCATGACCGAGGCCCAGAAGTACCACCTGCCAGCAATGTATCCCTTTCTACACTTCCCTTCATGCTCAGTCTTTCTCATAGAGTCCATAATGATGTCCACTTTCCACAAGTGATTTTGAGGCTCACATGAGAATGCAGCTGACACTCTCAGAGGATTTCCAGCTCAAAGCAAGTAGACAGTAATACAAATCATATTCAAAAAGATAGTAACGCATGCATTTCACATACATACATATGAATACATGTATTCACACAATACATATGTATTCTTTGATAAGATTAATTCACTGAATTTTGTGAAAAATAGCCTGTGGTTTGCCAACAGAAAAGTGAAATTAACCATTCATTAAGGATAATAGTTTCATTTTCGAAAGAAAAGAAGATTTGTAAATTAGAACAAAATACAATGAGAACAAGTTGAGACATCATCATTGCTCCACGGAACCTCCTTATCTAACTTATGATAATTGCTAATACGGCTAACTACCACTCTCCCTTTCCTCCCTAGCCATGTAGTCTCAAAATTGAAGCACTCTACATTCCCATATATTTGCTAAATACTTCTTCCAAATTCCTCCAGAATGAAAGCTTCAAGGATGCCCATGCACTGCATTATCCTGGGACCGAAGCCTAGCACAATGGCTGGCCAGGCATAGTCAGTGCTCCAAAAATGCAACTACACAGACTTGTAACTCACTGTTCCATTGTTCCTTGTCCATCCCCTACTAAGAAATGAGATCCACAGTCAGGGAGCATTGCTTTGGTCACCCCATGTGCCTAGGGTGGTGCCTGGCACATGATGGGCACTTCAGAAAGGTTTTAGGGAGAGGGCTTTGGGAATGAAGGGAGTTTCTAAATTCCTGCAATTTAAAAACATTAAAGTCTCAATCATCCTGCCTGCTCGAGGGGTTCTTAACCTTTAGTTTCAAATGGATGTTTCAAGGAAAATGACTTCCACTGCCCCTTAAATGCAGAGCATTCAGCTAAATAACTAGACCTTTCAGGAGTTTCTGAGAAGATGAAGACGAGGGAATAAATTCAGCTCCATATCCACAGTTGCAAGGGCTGTGCTGCATTCATCCAAACTCTCACTCTCCTACACTGGTTTGTCAAATCCTTTATTTAAATATCTCATTATCTAAGACAATTTTGTACTTACTGTCATGAAGGCTTATGAAACCTGCAAACTTGTCTTGCTGGAACAGGTACAATTTAAGCCAGTGATTGTTCTAGAAAGAAAGGAAAGGTGAAACATGGCACGATTGTAAAGATTAGAGTAGGAAGGCAGACAGCCCTCACCGTTAACCTCTGTTCTCTGGGGTGTTTGTTTAGGCTCTTCAGACAATGCATGGAGCCTAAAGAAAGAGGGAGAAAAATTGTAAGTCTTCATGTATAATTTTTGTTGTTATATCTAAACTGATAGTTGAGGGCTAGGATCTGAAACAATATTTTATAGAAGTATCATGTTGAAGTTTTTGCAGGTTTCAAAATATTTAAATATGTAAATTTCAATGGAGAGATGTTCAGATTTTTTGATAGTCTAATGATTTTAAGCATCTCATTTCTAGTCACACACTGACAAAAGATGTTCAGATTGCAGTGTGAGTAGGTTTCTATGGTTACAGTTGTTTCCTAGCATTTTAGTGACATCTTTTGTGAGCATTGGCTGCTTCACTTATTTGTCACTAATGTATGTGTAGAACTATAGTTAATAGCCTTGGGCGGACAAAATTTTTTTTTCTGAATGGCTGTATTGTTTTTTAGCAGCATTTTTCAATAAGGTGACAATGCATTAGAATACTAATGGTATGTATGGTATTTTAAGATGTCAAGTTTTCAATAAAATGATAATGAAAATTTTGCATTTCATTTAATAGTTAAATATTCATGAATTTTCACAGCATGATGAACTGAGTGAAAAATAAAGAAACTGTATAATGTATAATACTAAACATCATAAATTAAGTTTCTTTTCATAGAAGCTATTCAAGAGTGTTTAATATATGGTTCTTCATGAATTTAGACCAATGTGAGCTAAATTAAAGGCATCTAAAAAGGAAACTTGTTTAAACCAATTTAACATATTTTAACACAGCATGTTTACAATGTAACAATATAAAGGAAAATGACACATTACAAACAATATGTACATTATATAAAAATTATGATGACTAAGTGAGGGTGTAATCACTAGGCAAGCGCATTTAGAAAAAAAAGTAATTATAAAAGAGGAGATGGAGGAATACAGGAGGTTGGAGCTGATGACACAGCCTTGAGTAATGGGATGGGAACAGGCAGAATTTAAAGGTTCTGTGCACTGATTCATTCACACACTAGGCTAATTTATTGATAACCTAGGGGTGAGCACTGTGTCATCCTCTGGCTCTGGACTAGTCCACTCCTACGTGATGGATAGAGTAAGATAAAACCATTCCTCCCCTATTGGAGGCTTAAAGACCTTTCTATTCAAAATGTATAGCAATTCCTTATAAACAGATCTTACTGATTCTCCTCTACATAAATGAGTAGATATTATTAATGTGAGCATTTTTATATAAGTATACAAAATAAATGCTTGATTCTGACCAACATGAGCTGATAAGAATGTGCAGTTACTTATAAGTAAATCAAATAGGTTGTTTTGTTTTGTTTTGTTTTGTTGGGATTTTTTGCTTTTTTAAAAAAATGAGAGCTTGTACTAGTTGCTTAGTACCAGTAATGAAATATTCAAATTAAAAAGAAGTGTCCTAGGCTGATCATGGTGCTTCATGTCTGTAATCCCAGCACTTGGAAAGTAGAAGTAGAGGGATGAGACCTTCAAGATCATCTTCCCCTAAGTTGTGAGTTTGAGGCTGGCCTGAACTACGTGAGATCCCTCTCAGAAAAACAAAACAAAACCACCACAACAAAAATAAATAAAACAAAAAATGTGCCCAAAATAAAGATATATGTATACTCAATTTCTCCTATCTTGGGGCTTAAAAGGCTCTACTTTGTCAAATTAACTCTAAAAATTCTCTAACATAACAATTCAATAGAGATAATTTTTCCCTTACAGTAACACCAACTCATACAACCTGTATAAAGGATGTCCCTATGCTAACTGTTTGGAGATGCTATATGGGGAGGTTGACGAATGGCATCCTACCGGCTGATTTCTATAACACAGAAGATTGAGAAAGACAATATCACTTACATTCTTAGCACTAGTTAACCTGTCTGCCACACCTCCTGACTGACAGAGTTTAGCTGTTCCTTGGTGGCTGACAAGTATTCCACTGACCCATCCCATTAAGACCTATATGGAATTCAGAGAGACCTTGGACTGGCACAAAGAACACACATGGCTCCTGCTCAAGCGAAGATCAAGAACACAGAAGTAGTAGATAGAAAGCCAAGGTGCTACTCATCTGCCAATAAATGTAGACTTAAGAAACAAAATTTCATGGATTCTATGGTACCATTATTACAGTACTGAGATCAGAATGTCAGCTAGCTCACTCTACCCTATTCCCCAGAGGTTAATTTTTTAGGTTGATGGATGAGAACTGTTAAAGATTCCCTGAACCTTAATCTCATTAAAATTAAAATAGTTTGTCTTAGTGTTCTAGTGCTGTGAAGAGACACCATGACAAAGGCAACTCATAGTAAAAAGCATCTAACTGGGGGCTGGCTTACAGCTTCAGAGGTTCAGTCTATTATCAGCCCTGCAGACACCATGGTGGCATGCTGGAAGGCACGAGAGTAGTAGCTGACAGCTATACCCTGATCCATAGGTAGAGAGAAAGAGAGAGAGAGA
>PVIH01009787.1:26036-80026 GCA_004025045.1 Sigmodon hispidus | reverse complement strand
GGAAAAAAAAAAATTCAGAGGGAAAGATGAACACAAAGAAAATATAGGTGTAGCAATCTTATTTGTATGTCTACCCTTGATAAGCCATGCTTATCATTCTTATCCTCTATATAGTTATTGTTAACTCTTCCACATTTTAAATTCTTTTTACTGTGTTTTTTTTTTAATAAATACAAAATAAAGGAAAAAAAAAAGAAAAGAAAAAAAAAAACTAAGTATAATAGCACATATCAGTAATTCTTTAACATTAGCCTGGGTTACATAACTAAGATGCTATAAAAGGAAATCAACAACAATAATAAAAATTCATCTTAAATTGTCATAATATACTCTCATTAATATTTCAGAAATCCTTCATCTAGAATCAAAGAGAAACAAACTCTAGCATTGGGATTTGAGATAGCCCAGGCTAGCCTTGAAAAGAAGATGATCTCTTAACACATCCCAGAAGTCCATCATCACCCTGTTTCCCCCAAGTGCCCATGTGCAAGCTCCCTGTCCTCTATTTCAGTCACTTTAACAACATATTATCTGAAAGTGGTCATTTAACTTGATTCACAGTCGGGCATTAATGACAAATGGAAATAAACCTGGTATTTCCCCAAGAATCCCAAGTGGATTTTTAAATATATAAAACATCCCTTAACTCAAAAGACTAAGCTTCTCTTAGTGAATTTTCTGGCAGCAATTGGCTAGTGGATACAAATTTGGGGTTCTCTTAAAAAAAGAGAGAAAGAAATTGCCCCCACAGTTACTACTTTAGATTTAGGTCTTGGCCTACACCATTTATTTCTGTACCTTTCACTAATAATCTAAACCAGAAGAAGGAACTAGACAAAGAAATTTCAGACTTCCTTTTTATCATGGATTTAAGTTTTTCCTCTACCATACTATTATAAAATTTTAATAGTTAAATTAAAAGTTAAAATTAGTTTAAACAAAAACTACTGTGCCTCCTCTGTAGATTTTTCATTAATAGTTTTACTATATTTGCCTTATCCGTTGTCTGCCCAGAATCTACTTTAAAAAAAAAAAATCCTATCACATTAAATTGCAACCTCCAGCACTCTTCCCTTTAAGGGCCCTCATGGCTTGATTTTCCTCTTAACGGTTTCACATGTCAGAATAAAGGCACAACCTTCTGACAACTGCTACTTAATAACTCGTTCATTATTTGGTACTCAAGACACACACAGGACACAGGGAGTTCAATGGTTCCTTCGGTTCCTTCTCTCACAGGTGACCAAGCTTGCTTTCTGGTCACGTTCCAGTGAGACTTAGTGGTTCCTACACAGCTTCATGCTCTAGTGCAGCCCGCCAGCAAACACTTCAAGCACTCAGCTCCTCCTTTTACATCATGGTACTTGTAAAAGCAAGGATGTTTGAAGCTATAGATTGTACTTTGAACTAAGCACAAAGTTTGAGTCAACCCAACCCAAGCTTCCTGCTTCCTGTCTATCACTGATGGCCCTTGTGGCTAGAACATGCTGCTGTCTTTTCTAATTCCTGACCTGTCTGACAGGGAAGCAGCAGGCAGACAGGACTGGGGCTTTCCCAGCAAGATGCTCCCTTGTGCTATGGCTACTTCCTGCCAGCCAGTCCAGCACAAGCATTTCTTTATTTTGCATAGAATGGCTTTGTCTTTCTGCTAGAGTCTGAACTCTAAGCAGATAAGAGGCTTTCTAAATATTCTACCCTTAGTGCTTGGTGGGGGGGGGTGCTTGACATACTATGATGTGTGACACCCTAAGATCAGAGTCTCATATATTCTTTGATTTAAACTTAAAATGTGAAGATACTTGCTCGATTTGTTACTGTTCCTGCCGCTGGCTCTGTGTACGTGAACATGGCTCTGGGTGTGTGAACATGGCAGCTTGTATCAGCCAGATTTTTTTTTTTCAGCAAGACACAGGCTATTGCCATGAGCACTGACTTGGAGACAGAGCTTTGCTGTGTCAACGCCAGAATGCAGAAACGCTCTGCTTTTCTTCCTTTCCACAGGCCCAGGGGTTTTCTTTTCAATATCCTTTTGCACTGACCTCTTTTTCTGATTTCTCAAGCAAAGGTTTAAAGCTGAGGAGGCATGGAATGGGGCTTAGCTGAGGCCTTGGGGGATTTGGGTGATCACAGGCTATAAAAGCACTTCTATTGTGCTCTGGTTGGGGCAGTTCTATAGACCCAGGTCTCTTACAGCCCTGGGTCACTCTATAGGGATGTATGAAAGTTCAATAAACTTCCCTCTGAGAAACATGTCACTGGACTTAGCAGATCATAGGGTGCCCTGTGCTCAGGTAATCAATCCATTAGCCAATGTTCTCACAAACTGACAGGTTCTGAGAATATAACCAATGACTCTCTCTCTAAATACACACACACACACACACACACATCCTTACATGTGACACCATGGGGCTTTAGCTAAATAAGTACTTAGATGTTCTTAGAAAAATAAAAGGAGACTCAGGCAATAGGTTAATATACTTTCCTTTCTTCTGAATTTCCCTAGAGAAAATGTCTTCTCATCTAAATTTTATGTGGTGGAAGAAGTGTCTACAGACACACTGGAATGAAAGTTTGGACATAATTTCACTGTGGTCTCAAAGGTGGTGACAGGAGCTGGGTCTCCAGCTTCCTCCCTTCCTTCCTTCACTCCAGAACCCAGGGCATCTCCTGGGTGATCTTATTTTTCTTTTTTATCCTTATTCCATCGAGCTTGTCCTGTAGTTTCCGTAAAGCAGCATCTGAACAGAATCCCGAGGGGCCTGCCATCGAATTCAGAAACAGAAAAGTAAGACTCTCATCTCAAAGGCAGTCAGTCACCTGGAGAGAAGCGAGTCCCAGAGTTCCTACGTTTCATAATTTCTGCTTGTTCTGTTTTCTGTGAGTTCATCATCATCAACATTTTCCAGAACGATCTTCCCAGGACTGATATAGAAATCAAAGAAACCTGGGCAACACATTTTGCTAGAATATTCTACCCTGGATAAGAGAGCCGGGCTACTTGACATCGACCCTGACAAAGAACACGTGACCTTTGGCTGCTGTTCATTTCCTGCTGGTTGGTGTTCCGTTCCCTCACCACTCCCAAACATGCAGAGGTTTTGGATTTCCAGTCGTCCCTTTGTGTGGTACCTGCAGACTAAGAGAACCTCACATAGGCCTTTGGGCTGTCAGATCAGACTCCACGGCCTTGCCTGCCTATCAAGATGTCTTCGCACTGCAGCTAGCCTCAAGTGAGCCAGGAAAGCCTGCTGCTGGCTGCTGGAACCAACACAGGTAAAGCTCCTCCTCTGTTGTACCCAGGCTTTCACACTCAATCTTGTCATCGGTCCCACAGCCTATTTCATGGTGCTCCCAGAGCAGATTAAGCAACATTAGTCTTAGGCAGCTGGAAAGGAGAATCTCATCTCATCCCCAAGGGCTAGCCAGTTCCGGGAATAGACCTGTGTCTCCCCAGTGCAGACAGAAGACTGATTCCCAATTCTCTTGACCTTTCTCCCACAGTTTCCAAGTTCGGGGCAGGAGGCAAGCATGTTTATCACGTGTCTTCCTTGTTATTGATTGTGACAATAATTAGTGGATTTGGGAGGCTATACTAAGTTCTCTCTGTATGTGACATTTCATTTAAGTCTATATCATAGAAAGAAAACCAAGACACCACAGGCACACTTAACTTTCTCAGTGTCACACAGACATGAAATGGTGTAGAATGGAGGCCTGAGAGCCCTCCTGGGGTTAAAGCCCTTTTCCCCATCTCTCCCAAAACAGAGTTTCTCTGTGTAACAGCCCTAGCTGTCCTTGAACTAGTTATATAGACTAGGCTGGCCTCGAACTCACAGAGATCCACCTGCCTCTGCCTCCTGAGTGCTGGGGTTAAAGGCATGCATCACCAGCTCAAACCACTTCTTAATGGGAGAAGAAGAGCTTTCCCAGAAGCTCCTGGGAAGATTTTTACCTTAGGCCCCCTTGTGTAAACCTGGGTTATATGACTGCCCTGGCTGCAGTACAAGTGCAGCTTTATGGAATTGACCTTAAGGCTGTAAAGGTCAACTGAGTAGCTAACCAATAGGCTGCCCCAGTACAAACAAAACAATGGCCTTTGTTGTAGGGGAGAAGTCCTTGGCACACTAACCTCCTAGGTGGAAGTCCCAGGTCAGTGGTTGCTTGGCTTGCTGCCATTGAGGGAAGAGACCTTGCTTTTGCTCATAGCCCGCAGAAACTGAAACTGAAACTGCCAGCAAGTCAGTGTCTGAGCAGAAGCAGGTCTTACTAAATTATTCATCCTGATTTAATGGAGAAGGAAATCAGATGCAACAGGTATGGTTCTTCCTGCTTGCTGAATGGCTTACATACTTGCCGCCTGGGGGTGGGGGGGGGAGGGGAAGGTAGCAGCAGGCAGAGAAATCAACTGATTACTGAAATGCTACAATACCTGTCAAATGGGGACATTTTGTTCTGTTGTTCGTGGTCACAGAATAGAACCTCAGGAAGGAAAAAGCAATATTAAATAGGCAATTTTCTGTACATGCATCCAGAAAAAACCTCTTAGATACATGATTACATTCCAAGTATTATTTTACCTCCCTATAAACTTGGGTAGAATCTCACTTTTACAAGCTCAAAGAGACTCCTCAATTGCTATGTTGGAGAGGGAGCTTGTTAAACCCGAGGCCTATTGGTATAATATGCTAAAATAGACGACGTTGTTTTCACTTTGAGTTGACTGACTTGCACAATAGTAAATGTTAGCTATAGAGCTAATTTGCAAATGGCACATGGGAGGGGGAGAAGAGGTGAGTTCAGAGAGAAGCCAGGCCTGTTTTATGTTTGAGAAGCTGAGAAGGTAAAAGATGTTCTGGCCTCTGTAGTGATGTATTTGAATTCAGCATTGTAGTGTAATGAAATATGATGTGCTTTTCAAATGGTAGGTAGTCACGTTTTTGCTATTTTATCATTTGCTTCTCTCTCTTTCTCTCTCTCTCTCTCTCTCTCTCTCTCTCTCTCTCTCTCTCTCTCTGAAGCTTGTTGTATTAGAACTAACAGCTTAAAGATGCTATAAAATGAGCAGAGTTTTGAATTGCCATTATCCACTCAGAAAATAACTAAAGGCACAGCAAAGACATTCCTTGACTGGGAGATGCAGAAAGCTCACAAAGAGCTTCTGCTTGACTGTCCCAATTTCCCAGAGACTCAGTTTCCTTATCTGTAAAATAGAGAACTGATTGCATCCTCAGTGAAGCCTGTGATCCCTAGAGCCTTTGAAGTTCAGTAATTCTAAAGGTCCATGATTGGCCACACCCAGAGTCAGGATTTAACAAAATCTCCAGTCATAAATGAGTCACGACTGTCATGCTTACAATGTAGCAATATACACTAAGAATGCTGAGAAAGCTGACAGAGTCCTCCATGAAAGGAAAACTCCTCCCAAGGATGGGCTGTTAGAGGGATAAGTGCTTTATCCTTCCAAATGGCTGTGTTTCCTCTCTCAGTGTTTCCTGTATCCACACTGACAAATGATGCTAATAAGTGAGGCTCTCTCAAGGCATGGATGTGGAGATGGCATTCTCCCTGCATTATGCTTTATGAGTGGAAGGTTAATGAAATTGTACTTGTCTCGGTTTTCACTCTGCAGGTAATTTTGTCAGTGAGATGAGACTGTCCTACCTTTAATTTGGGATTCTATTAAATTAAATGCATTGCCAAGAAAGGGCTATTTTATTCTGCTATTCTGCCATATTTAGTAGCAAGATGGCATGCTGAATGCCCTTGCCTACTGATTCTTCCCAGAGTCTCCTGTTTCCTAGCAATTTGCTATAAGCCCATATTTTGTACATAAAAGACAAGAAAAAAGTAATGAACCTCCTTATGTCAAATTCCTTTTAATAATTCACATTTGTTCGTTTGTTTGTTTGGAGTGGGCAGAGCATGAGGACTGGAGGACAGCTCTAAGGCATCTCTTCTTCCTGTCCATCCTCTGAGATCTGGGGCTGGAGCTCAGGTTTCAGGTCCAGGCACCTGCCCTTTAACCTGCTGAACCATCCTAAAGTGAACCAGGAGTTTCCGATGGCTTAGGCTCATCTTGTGTAAGGAAAAAAAGAGAGAAAGCTAAAGGGGTTAAGCCTATCCGCTGCATGTCTCTTAATCATTTGGAGCTGTTTGGGATGCTGCTGGTACGAACTTCATGCGGTTCAGTTTGCATGACTGTCCCATACATTGCAAGGTCTTTAATCGCTGTCCCACCTACTGAATCCTAGGTGTGCCTCCTGTTCATCCCGGGCCCACACACATTTCCAGATGCTTATTTGTCTGAACGAGTCCTCCAGTGAGGGGAACTTAGGACTAGCTTATCTAGGACTCTGAGTTCAGGTCCCAAGCACTACCACCACTGTGTATATGTGCAGGGATACAAAGCAAGGTGGCTGTGGTCATTCCATCCATCTCAATTAGCATAGCTTGTCAGTGCCATTGTTCCCTGGATGGATGGCATTTGTATAAAAGAGAAAAAGCATAAGAGGACCTTTGAAAGTCACATGGGAAGTATATGTTTTCTATGCTTTTCCTAGACCTTAGACAAGATTGAAACCCTTCATCTTGTTCTTTATAGACAATGTAGTCATGTTTCTCTTTCACATTTCTATGGAATAGGTTAAAAGAGATCCACTATGAAGCTGTCACAGTGGAAGAGCATGCACAAAGGCAAATGAGTTGACAGTGTCCTCATATCTAGATTACTCTGTGGTGTCAGGGTTCTGAATCCCAGTCATTTACCATACAGGCACTGGGTGGGTACTAAGTAAGACACATACAATATTGTCCTCTCTGCTTTTGAGGCTCACAGCTGCACCTGGGACACTAACTCTAGAATCTTTAGGCTATAAAGCAAACACCAGAGGGAGGTTTACTTACATGCTATGGGAATCTGGGGCGGGGTGGGTGATGTCACACTGGCAAGGGGAAGGTGGTAATGGGGTGCAGAGTCCAGCTGATTCTAGGCAAGCTTTCAAGGGAAGAGATCCAACTGGGCTGGGCCTCAAAGAGTAAGTGAACACTTACCAGGTGGCAAAGGGTAGAACCAGCATGCTGAGAATAGCATATGCCAGGTCACAAAAGTGTGAGAGCATGGAAGGACATCTGTGGAAGTGATGGAAGATGAGCCAGGGCCAGCAGATGGAAGGTGGTGTCTTATACGTAGAAGGTTTTGCAGCATAGGAGTAAAACTATTGGATTTATAAAACAAAACTCCAGTGACCATACAGAACCTAGCTAGAGGTCAACAAACTTTAACCAAGGACCCCAAGTAACAGATAATGAAATTTACACTTCATTTTAAACACACATTTATAAGATTTAGGAATCCAAAGCAAATTGAAGGCCAGCGTTTTAATGTTTTGCCCTACACTTCATATCCTGGATGGGGAGCTCCAACCAGTGTTTCTTTTTAAATATGGAATATAGTACATTTTTTCATAGCAGATCATCATATTTATATGATATATCCCAGTTACCAGGGCCACAGATGACTTTAGACCAGGTCAGCTGACTCTAGGTTCTGGTGTGTAATGGGTGCTCTTTATTGCTTAAATGCTACCTGTTAGTCAACTCTCATGAGCTATCTCGGTCAAAGGAAGCCGGGACACATCACAGAACTCATAGAAGAAAGCAAGTGGAGCCTAGAGAAGCAGAGAGAGAGAGAGGAAAGAAACAACACAGAGCTGCAGAGCTACTGAAATTGCCTTTAATATTATTTCTTTCCTCCAACCTAATATTTTTATGAATTTTTTTGAAATTTCATACAATATACTCTAATCATACTTTCAGGTCTCCTAGCTCCACCCTCCCACTAGAAAAATACAAGAAATCCAATTTGTGTTGATTTTATATATATACTCATTGGAGCATGGCTTCTGTGCCCACCCCCCCACACACAAAAGAAACAGTCCAGACAGGAAGGAGGCTACTGAAGAAAGTTCTTGATATTGTTTCTTATTTACTTATATTTCTAAAATAGTTTAATTAATAGAGACACTTGGTCTTATAAGGTGAGAGCCACTAATGACTCACTGAATGAGATGGAGGCCGTGCTCCATAGTTCATGAAAGAGCCTCGTTTACTGAGGGCTAATTATCTACCACGTGTAGTGACAAGACTTTCCTATGTGTAATCTTACTTAAACCTTGTGACAACCCTGTGATATGGATTGTTACATTCTCCTTAATTTACAGGCAAAGAAGGGAGCTCAGAAATGTGAAATAATGTCCAATTTCATATGACTGGTGAATTACAAGCTGGGATACGAATCTGGAACCCCTGGGCTCCACAATGGCCTTCTGGGTATTTGTAAACTTCTGGGGAGATGGCTACCCATAATCCCTCACTGTTCTCACCTCGCCAGCTGGTCTCTGTCTGCATCCCCCAATCCTTGCTTCTGTGGGGAGCCCTGTGGATTTTGACAAGAGTTTGAGCTTTCATTTGGAGTTTCGCCTGAGGCAGAGAGCTGTTTCCCTATCTTCCCCTTAACCAGCATAATGCGGTGACTCCAAGGCTCCCAAGAACAATGGAACCACAATGTAGAAAAGCCTACACTTCCGAGTCATGACATGGAGGTTGGCGTCCAATGGAAATGGCCTCAGAGACTCAGATGTCTGAATACATGGTCCCCTATTTGAACATATTTGGGGAAGATTAGAAGGTGCCCTTGTTGGATGAGGTGTGTCATTGGGGTGTGGGCTTTGAGGTTTCAAAGATTTGGGTCATTCTAAAAGCGCTCTCTCTCTCTCTCTCTCTCTCTCTCTCTCTCTCTCTCTCTCTCTCTCTCTCTCTCTCTCTCTCTCTCTGCTTTGTGGTTCTGCCTCAAGATGGGAACTCTCATCTACTGCTCCAATGTCATTTCTGCCTAGCAGCTACCATGCTCCTGCTCATGGACATCATGGACTCTGACCTCCAGAAACCGTGACCCCAAATAAACAGACTTTATAAGTTGGCTTGGTCATGGTGTCTTATCACAACGATAGATAAATGACTGTGACAGGGGTCTATTTGTCTCCACAGTCTAATACAGTGGTATTCTTCCCATCAAAGCTTAAAGCATGGCATCAGACGAACAGCTTGGGTTGCTGATGCTGTTAAATGCTGCTGCTCAAACATTGTGGGAGCTATCTCGGATGGTACTGCTTCCCCACATCCAGAGAAGCTTCCACTTTTTATTCAGCATAACAGAAAAACCAGAAGGTGTCATAAACACAGAGCGGTGTTTGTAAACACGTTATTCTTATGCTTTTCCCAAAACCTTGAAAATCCGCCAGGGGTGGGGAGAGCAGAAGCAGAACAGTGAGCCTGGCAGCAGCACCTCTCATCTGTTAAGAGGTTCCCATTCTAGTCTATCTTATATTTAGATGCCATTTCCCACATCACACCCCCACCCGCCGGAATGCAGCCACCTTTTGTGTGAAACACCACACCTGTTTAATGGGCGCACGAGAAATAACACAGATGTTTTCCATAGTAAACAGCGTGTAACACACCTGGGGCTAGGCAGCGTGACTTGAGGCAGGGAAACTTGGTGATTCGGAGTTTGTCTATATTGCTGTCCAGTTGGAGATGGTGCTGTGGATGGAAGCCGCTGAGGAGTGGATCCCACTAGGACCCTCTGAGAGGACCAATGGGAAGCTCTGTCCTGTTAGCTCTTACCCCTGTTTGCCAGAGCTCCTTGCACTTCCGGTTGAATGTTCAGGAGACCCAGATCCATCTGGTAGACATGCTCAGGGGTCCTTCTCCTTTATGTCTTCAAGGAGAGAAGGCCACCAGGACAGTAATGCAGAATTCAATGCTAGGGAATGCAGGTGCAATTTTAATATGATATTTCTAATACTGAGCAACAATGTACTCCCCACACACCACCACTCACCTCACCTCCTTGTTGGAGGGTGATGGCAGTCTGAGAGATGGGACATTTGTCTTTCGTTCTGTAATTGATGCTGATAATAGATGACTTTAGCAAACCACTTAATATTTGGGCCTCCGTTTCCTTGTTAGGTTCAAAACTAAAGACACTGAATTGATCCATTATCTCCCAAGGTATATTCAATAATACAATAGGTTATATAGAATGCTAATAGGTGTAAGAGGGAAAAAAGAGTGTGTTGGTAAAATAGTATAAGCAGATGGAGATAGATGGCTCATTACATATCTCATCACAGATCTATGCAAAAACAAGTGGCTGTAACCAATATGGTCTCTACCACTCTACTCTGTTCTCTCTTCCAGAACTTTGAAGGTTAATACTCTTCAAATTACCAGCTTGAGACTCAGTGTACTAAATAGTTTGAAGAAAAGACTTTCTGGCTGTAATGAGACAGGCAGCTGCAAAAGACCTCACTTATACCAAGTGAGAGTCAGAAGTAGAATGATTGAGAGCCAATGATTGCCAAGTACTGCATACTGCCTTGTCAACGGTGCCTCTCACCAGTCCTGAGTAGGCTTAGACTGCGACTCCCTCTTTACCATGATAATTAAATTTTCCCTCTGCGAGTAGTAGATGATGTTTGTGGAAGTTCTTGTAACTTTAAGACTCTAAGGAGTGACTTGCCAGTGATAAGCTGATTTTTAAAAGCACATATTTCATCTTGCAGTTCTTTGAAGAAATAAAATGTAAGTTCTAACTTTGATGATCCTACCATGATACTACTATCAGAAATAAAAAAGCGGAAAAGGAGGATTATACTTACTGCTTATATAACATTGAAACAGATGGATTGTTGAATGGTATAAAGTAAAAATATTCTTTGAAGGTCTCCACTTTTTATATGTAGATAATGATTTTCTTAAGTGCTTTGCCTCTTTTTTTCTTGAAAGACGCCCCCCTTCCAGTCTAGATTCAATCTGACAGTAAAACTTCCTGACCAAAGTAAATGTGGAAGAGTTATGATTTCTAAATGTCTGCGGATGGAGACAGCACACACATTACTTTCTCCTTCTTTTTCATGGGTTGACATTAAGCTAGTTTGCATGAGTTTGGTAAAGGAATGATATTTGAAGGATGAAGTGGGGAGTTAACTTATTGACCATTCACCACATAAATCTTATTGAATATTTTCCAATAGTCATTACTTAACCTCTTACATATTTGCAAATCTGAAACTGCAGTAATGACCTTGGTATTTATTTTCTTACTTCATTGTGTATATTTTGTTGATATATAACATATATCATTTATATATCACATATATGGTATTATCATATGCACACACACACCCCAAATCAGAGGTATGAGCACCTTTTCTCAAACATTTGTAATTTTTTATTGAAAATAAATTTTCATGCAATATATCCTGATCACAGTTTCATCTCCCATCTCCTAGCATGACCTCGCTCTCCACTTATCTGACTCCATGCCTTCTCTCTCTCTCTCTTTAGAAAACAAGTCAAAAAAAATTTTTTAAAAAAAAAGGAAAATAAAAATCACAAGAAACATACACAAAATTGAAATAAAAACACAAAACCGGAAACCATAATATGTAAGCAAAAGACCAGTAAGATTTTTAAAAAGCAAATGAAGCAATCTGAAACAAAGAATCTACAAAAACACCACTGAGTTTGTTTTATATTGTCCATCTACTGCTGGGCATGGGACCTAGGCTTAGGTGTGGCTTATGCCCAGTGAGAGTCCAAAGAAGAAAATTAACTTTCCTTTGAAAATGGTTGTTAGTTGGGGAGAGCTTCTCGGCTAGGGATGGGAGATCATATCAATTTTCCCTCTCAGTGTCAGGGCCTCATCTGGCGTGGATATGTGCAGGCCCTGTACATGCCGCCACAGTCTGTGAGTTTGTACGTGTGTCAGTCCTGTGGTGTCAGGAAGACAATGTTTCCTTGGAGTCATCCATCTTCTCTGGCTCTTATAGGCCTTTTGCTTCTTCTTCCACATAGTGACCTGAGCCCTGAGGGAAGTAATGTGATGAAGACATCCCATTTAGGACTGGATATTCCAAAGTCTCTCACTCGCAACACATTGCCCAGGTGTGGGTCTCTGTATTGGTTTCCATCTGCAAATGCTGAAGCAAGCTTCTCTGATGATGGCTGAGTGAGACAACACTTAGGTATGGGTATAGTAAGCTGTTGTTAGGAGACCTTTTATTGCTGTGTATGTAATTTTCCTGTAGCCCATGACCTATCTAATCTCAGATTCTTAGCCACCTAAGCAATGTCAGGCATGGACTCCATATCATAAGTAGGTCTTGAATCCCATCAGATAATGATTGGTTACTCTCACAACTTGTGTGCCAATACTAGACCAGATTACCATGGAGATAGATTGCCAGGACTGTAGCTGGGTTGATGGTTACCTTTCTCCCTTGGCAGTGTGTAGAGAACCTTTCAGTACCATGAACACTAGTCAGTAGGGGTGAAGGTTCTAGTTAGGTTATGAGCTTGACTTCTCCATGTTCAGTGAGATATTAAATATTGTCTTCAATTATTGGAGCCTTATTGTTGGTTTGTTGAATGCAAACAATAGCCTTGGCAAGTAGCCCAAGATGTTTCAGGGTTTCCATGGGACCTCTTTAGCCAAGAACTCAATTAGATATAACTCATTTCTAGCTCTAGAGATTTCACTTATTGGAAAAAGATATCTAGTGAAAAATTTTATTGATTTACATACATTTTAAATTTCTATTAGAAAGTTTCTGGTTACTCTTTTCTAGTTATTTTGAGACATACCATTAATTGTTGGGGATTATAGCGACACTATTATTATGGAAGACCAGGACTACTTCCTGCTGTCTAACAGAACTTTGGTACCCATTAGGTATTCTCTTTCAGTACCCCACATCTCCAGTCCTTCTATGATACTGATGTTTCAGTACTTGTCTTTCTATGTTTGGCTTACTTCTCTTAGCACCATCAATTTCATCCTTGTTGCTACTGATAACAGAATCTTATAATTTTATGGCTAAATAAGATGTCACATTTTCTTTATTTGTTCATCCATCAGTGAGTACCTTAGTTTATCCTATAGCTGTGTCATTGTGAATAGTGCTGAATTATGTCTGGGTAAATATCTAAATTTTTTTTGCATGTGGCTATTCTATTTGGTGTTTTTAAGCTACCTCCAAACTGTTTTTCATAGTTGTGTGCACTAATTTACATTCTCATCAACAGTGTATAAGAGTTTTCTGTCCTTGCCAGTTCTTGCAATCTATTCTTACTAAGTAGGTGATACCTTGCTGTGTTTGTTTGGAATTTCCCTGGTAGCAAGTGATGCCAATTATCTTTTCACACACTTATTGACTAATTGTATGCCATTTTATTCTTCCTATGTCCTTCTTCTCTAATAAGGCAGAGGCAAGGACCATGAACCTTAAATATCTTAGACACAGGAAAGGTAACTTACATGTTAGAAACTTCACTGGGAAATTTTGAAAGATTCTAACATTTCTGTGACTCTCCACTAATCCTGCCTCCCTGTAAGAAAATATGGTAATCTGTGCCCAACCATTTTTAATAGCCTTAGTTTCATCAAATGTGGAGTTAATTATACAGTATTCAAGTAGGTGAGCAAGAGACTATATCTTCTGTTCTAAATAGAAAAACTAATTGCAGATGATTGCAAAGAAGAAAATGGCAGGGTGTGTGAATAGTGAAACAGAAAAGCACATTGTAAAGCACGGGGCATCTCATTTAGTCTTTGATATTATTGATTCCAGATTCCCAGGCCCCGGTTGAGAGGGAGGAAGAAAACGTTGAAGCTGTAATTCTCTGGAACAGGATCATTTGCTACTCAAGAATCTTTGCATAGTCCTGTAAAGTCAGAAGGAGAGACCCAAACAGTGGCAGAGGAAGCATCTACCTGTCCTATTACAGTTTGGTCGGGCTCTTTAGCAATGACTGGGAAGCGGAAGGTCTGATGCTTTCTCCTTTACAGATTTGGTCCATCTGGGCATCCTATGGAAACCTCTTTTCTTCCTCATTACCATCAAGCTGACAAAATTACCCTCCCTACTCTCAGGGTGAAACACACACACACACACACACACACACACACACAAACACACACACACCTCATCAGTCTGAGGCAGCCCACTTTATCATCTGCCCCTTCATTAGTTCATCAGGCTGATATGGGGTTCTAGCCATGTCGTGAGGAGGCCTTTGCAACACACAGTGAGTAATCCCCTTGCCCACACGGAGCTTTCAGTTCAGCATATGTGACAGATAAAACCATAGCAAAGCACAGTGTGGTAGTCAGGGAAGGGAGGTCTCAGTGTGTAGACGCAAAGATGCTTGAGAAGTCCTGAGGACATCGGTGAAAACTGCCACATGTTGCCAAGCAACAAATGCCTTATGAAAAGAGGATTCAGACCTAGAAGAAAATCCCCTTTATGAAAACTGTTCTTTTGCTATCCAAAGTCACAGAAACCCCTTTTAGAAGTCTATCTCATTTCCCCCCCTCACTGCCACACCACTGTGATGTGGTTGACTCCAGTGGCCCTGCTGTGACCCCTTGTTTACAGGTCACATTGGTTACATGCTGTTTTCTTCTCTGGGCTTGGTACAAAGGCAGCGCTGGGCACTGGTCCAGTGGAAGAGCTTGGCCTTCATCATTATCCTTTAACCAAAGCACAATGTCAGCTCTGTCTCTTTCCTTAGGCCAGTAGTTTGCCCTAATCAAATTTAACATTCTTGTCTTCGCACTCCCTTTTTATAACTGTTATTCCTTTGCTACTTTCTCACCTATTTCTTGGGGGCAAGGGGGAGTTGAGTCAGTGTTTCAGGCAGATCTAGAAAGGAACTAAACTGCAAAAGACTTACTCGATAGATTTACTATAAAAACAGTTAATAATATTGTAGCAAAACGTTAACTGTTGATTATGTGGGGAATATAAACAATTTAAGTTTGAAATTTTGGAATCTATAACTTTTACATACAAATTAAAAAGTGGGTGATTGAGAGAAGATTTGATGGCTGGGTATGATTACATATATGTACACACACACACACACACACACACACACACACACACACACACATCCTCTAGAATCTCGCCAAAATGAAAGCAATTCATATCTCTTTCAGAATGTCATCACCCCAGTTGCAATGTTGTCCCAGAATAGCCTCTTGAGTACTTGGCAAGCTGATATGAATAAAACACTCTTAAAAAAACCAAATTATCTCTGAGCAAGAAAAGAAGGATATTGTTGCATGTCCAAGAAGGGCAAAACACTGAGTCAGTAAGAACTCCATGGACAAGAGCACAGAGTAGCTCAGGGGTTTGCTTTGAAGGCTGGGCAGGACACATGGAAGGGTATTAGAGCTGCTTGTGAAGGAGATTTTCTCTGTGAGAAATAAGGAGGCACAGGGGAAGTAAGTGGTGGTTTTGATGCAAAGTAGGAAGCTAGAGGAAGTAGTGTCCTGTTGCGTCTTGACCTGTAGAATTAAACACTTCATCTCAGTTTGATTCAGTTTCACTGGCAAACATTAAAACTTGAGTGAGGTTGATCCGAGACCCAGCATCTAGTCCAACAGCCCTCACCTTCAAATGACTTGATGTCTTGCCCATGTTCTTCAATGACCCCTGCACTA
This sequence comes from Sigmodon hispidus, assembly GCA_004025045.1. Taxonomy (NCBI): domain Eukaryota; kingdom Metazoa; phylum Chordata; class Mammalia; order Rodentia; family Cricetidae; genus Sigmodon; species Sigmodon hispidus. The sequence goes on along the minus strand of PVIH01009787.1, from coordinate 64,452 downwards.
CTCAGTGATGAAGTCAAATGCCTGTAGACCTTCTTTACTTCTCTGGGTCTTAGCTTCCTCCTCTCCTGAGGGGGTGGTTTCTGTGGTGACATGTGAAGGGCCTACTAAAATGTCTTCCAGGTAAAAATACTTCACTAATATTAACTAAATAGCAACAGTATTGCTACTTCCCATCCTCTGCCCAAAGCCTGTGCAAGTGAGGCCAGGCTGATCTTGTGAATGATATAGGCTATTTTAGAAAGTTACATTTCCTGCTCACTCAAGACTCACTGAACCTGAATCTTCAGGTGGCTGAGGACTGAACTTTCAGCACGTTCTCTAAATGATCCTGACAGGAAGCCCAAGGGTAAGCAACACTGTTTACGTTTACTGTTTACCTTTTATTGTGTTGGTCTTTGGATGATGAAATCATTTCTAAGTGGTTCTTCCCTTCAAGTGTAAGTGTTAGCACAAAAATTTAAGGTGAATAGGCAGCTACTGAACATATGCTCAGCTCCTAGTGGATTAGAAACTTATATTTGTGCCCAAAAAAGAGGAAGTAGAGATAGGCAAAATTGGGCAATAGAGTATACATTGTTCGTAGAAATGATTAATTATGCCTAGTTTTGCACATACATTTGCATTCCTCTTAATATAACATATGCAAATCCATCCTTAATAGCATGACTTGTTTGCCAATGTTGAATACTAACTGTAAATAATTTCTATTTTCTGGAATGTTTGGGAAACTTCAATATGGCATTTGCTGGCAGACCGCTTCTATCTTCTGGATTTAGCAACATATTAAGCAATCATCACAAAAACATTTTTTCACTTACGACTAACAAAAGAAGTCTAGACAACAATTTGTGGTTGCCTATAAAAACAGAAGAGGTAAGTTGCGAATAATTTAAATTTGTGAAAAAATTTAACAGATGGTCTAGTTTGCAGGTTTTCTTTTTTTTTCCCCCTATGGAGATTTTTGCTAATACAGAAAAACATAGATCATTAAAAGTTTTACCTCATATTTTAAGAACCTTTTTATCTTTCCTGATGATGTCATCAGAGCTAGCAAAAGACAAACAGTAAAATGAAGACGTAATAACCAACAGTTGGTGACTAGAAGTGCTCGTCCCTGAATACTTACTTGTTCCCTTCAGCTGCCAGACCAGTGACCTAAATCTTTATAGGAACTCATGAAACTTTAGTTGATGTGTCCCAACTCCAAAGTTTCTGGTAGACCAGAAATCTTCCCACTCTCCCAAATAGCCTAAGGATTTTAATATTGATCGTCTTCACGGTAGAAACACTGCCTTAGTTGTATCAGGACCCCGAAACTCAGTGTGATTCTAGAGCCAGCATCACGGCCTGAGAGTTGGTTAGAAATGTAGAATTAAGGAACCCATCCCAGGACTATCACTTCGAATCTACACATTCAAGTTTCAAAAGCACTAGGCTAACCAACCAGAGATGATTTCTTTCTTCTTTGTATCTACTAATCTAACACACACACATACACACACACACACACACACACACACAGAGAGAGAGAGAGAGAGAGAGAGAGAGAGAGAGAGAGAGAGAGAGCGCTTCCTGCAGCCTTTCCTTCTTAAATATTTGGTATTACTTAGAGCATTGATTTTTTTTATAGTGTATCCCCAGATATAACTGAGTTGGAAAGCCCTGTGTATTTCACCACATTCCATTACCAATGATTCTGACTCGTGCACAGAGAACTGCTGGCATAGTCAGTGTTTTGGCTTGTGCTTTAATACAGAGATGACTGGACTACTTCATAGATTCTATTGGATACCGAGCAGCTGGATGCCCCTACAACTGTATTGCCATTTTCGCAGACACCCTTATAATATCTCTACCTCCTGCTTCATGGGGGAGAGGATGCCTTGACTAAAGCAAGTGTCAGAAGCAACTCTCGTAGGTAGAAACTGATCGGAGGCCAGGATCCTAGGGTAATGTAGGCAGCTGAGTTATGTAATGGTATCAACAGATGAGTTTCAAATGAACAATAACATCATAGTCTGAAAATTTTGGAGATTACAAGTTAGTACACGTTACTTTCTGGAGAAGAATGTCTCAGGAATAATATGAGTGAAAGCTTCAAGGTTGGATGTTTCTCAGAAGAGAGTCCCAGAACAAGGCCTCACAGAGCAGTGGGATTAATCAAAACAAAACAAAAACAAACAAAAAATGGGGAAATACAGCTGGGCTGTTGAGCAAGCCAGTGTCCACTGAGCATCACCTGCGTGCTACTCTTGTTTCAACAAGCCAATCAATTACTTTACTTAAATCCCACCGCAAACTAGTGCCAAGTTAGAGTGCCTTACTTCTTTCTCTGCTCCAAGTCATCTCTGTTCTTCGCCCATTGCTTGTTCCTGTCTGTCTTTTCCTCTCCCTGTTTCTATTTTTCATATGGTGCCCCCCAGAGTCTTTATTCTCCCTTTCCATCCAAATATCATTAATGGAAAGATTCCCCATACTTCCAGGACTGCAGATGGGGTGGGTTTCCATATGAACCACAGCAAAGAAGTTGTAATAAGTTTTTGTTGGTACTGTTGATTTTCTGACTCTCAGGAGCTCTGTGTTATTCCTCTACTTCTCCCTTTTAAAATGAGTATTGGCTGCAGATAACTCTCATGCTGTTTCTCAGTAGACCTGGAGTACTAGTTTATTGGAATGTCAGGATAAAGACCTACAGGAAAGCACATTGACAGCAGCAAGGAAAGACTGTTAGTTGAGGAATCATCTTGAATATGAAAGACAAAGACAGCAGAAAGCATTTTTAATAGTTGTTAATGAATGAAACTTAACAAGGCACTTTAATCTGTGCCTTGTTGAGTTTCTCAGTCTTAATAATTGGGGCCAGTTGTTTATGTTATGATTCCAGGATCTATCTGGGAATACTTAAAACATGAAATCAGGTTCATTTTGCTAATTTCATTTGTTGAAATGCATTTCTACCCCCTTTCTTTCTTTTAGAATGTTAATGATGTTTTACTCTGGGCTAACTTTCTTCTTCAAGTCTTCATTAGAGTTTGGTTGGAAAAAAAGAACCATTTGAATATTGAAAATATAGGGCAAATAAACCTATCAAATAAATTTCATGACATTTCATATTGAGTTGTCTTGTATATAATTGTAAAGAGATTGAGCATGTAAAGAAGACATTTATTTTCTTGGAATGTTAATTTTTGTCTGAATTATACTAAACAATAACATCAGAAGACCAAAAAAAATCACCTCAAATCTAATTATCAAAAAGCAATTTATCCTCTAGGAGCATCTCAATCATTGTATGCCCGAAGCCACTTCCCCAGCTCATCCTTCTGTCTGAGATATGGATTTTTATGTGTATTATCATTTAGAGAAACCTTTTAGCATATGGTGGGCATGGGTATAGTAATGCAGATTTACCATTTTCCCGTCATTTCTTAGCAACAAATTTGCCTGTAGTAGTGTTAGTGGAATGGTAGAAACTTGGTCGTGTGTGTGTGTGTGTGTGTGTGTGTGTGTGTGTCCTTTCCTCTGTGCAGTAAATCAACTGTCACAGAGCTGTTTATATGACAGAGTGGGGGTTTCACTGGCCTCAGCTTCTGCTCTTGCAGAGAGCTTACAAATTGTAGGCACTCAGAATAAGTGGTGTCATTAGTGGATATAAAATGTCCTAAGGGTATAGGAGTGATTTTTGAGCTCCAGTATTTTATGAAGAGAGGCTAACACAGGGGCTCAGGTGTCCAAGGGCACTTGGATCCAGTAGTAGTGCTGAAAAGTGACCTTGACTAAATCACTTGGCCTTAGTCAGTCACCTTTCCAATAAGGTAAACATATACATTTCACTTCTATTGAAATGCTGCAGGTTGCCAGGGCAATATTTGCCAGGCACATTGAAATCTTATTAGCAGATTTATTTTAGGTAAGGTTTTTCAAGAAGAGTATTTCACATAGGCATTTCCACATCTAAGACCCTATGTAATTGCATGTGCCATAGAGGACACATTTGCTCCTAACTGAAGATATCACTGGCGGAATAATTATTTTGTTTCTCTTTTTGAGAAGGAGAAATGGTCTGGATCATTAGAAATTTGATCTTTTGCAACTAAAGTTAAAATTGCATTCATAATTTAATTAGTATTTCATATCCTAGGCTCATGTTATTTTTCTTATCAAATTTTGAACCATCAAAGCAAAACACAGCACTAATCTGAGTTTCTCTTGTGTGGTGACTGGTAGGTACTATTGGGCTTCCAGAACCTCTGAGGGTTTACATATTAGACAAGAACACTGAAGCCAGAGGACAGAGTCTATATTGGTGATATCTAACATTGAAATATGGTTAGTGTAAATAAAGAACAATTTTAAACACTACTCCATTCTACTTACTTACATTTAAAAATAATCAGGTGAAACAGCTGGCATGATGGTGCACACCTATGTTCCTACCACTTGGGAGGCTGCCGCAGGAGAATTGTCACAAGTTTGAGACGAGTCTGACCTCAAAGTTAGACCAGATCTCAACAAACAATGAACCCAATACAACAAACTATAATTAAAATGTAAATAACCAGACATTTTGATTGATGGCAAAAATTAATGTTTATAAAATTATTAATGACCATCTAACCACAGGGGCATATAAACAGCATTGTTTTGAATCCAGCATTTTAGGCTGAGTCTTGTTGGATAGAGAAAGAGAAAATGCAAAGAAAAGGCAGGATATCCTTGGATGAGGGTTTAGAAAAACAGTGAAGTAGAGGCAAGAACCTAGTGCTGTTACTGAACAGTTAGGCCATCCTCTTGATGGTAACTGAAGGTCCCTGATGACTGTCAAAAGGGTAAAACAGATTCTGGGAGGTCAAGGAATTTTTCTAAGATCAACAGCTCCAGAGCATCAAGCCAAGCCTTAGAACTTAGCTTTCTTTCGAATGCCATGTTTTTAATCACCTTACGCCACCAAAGTGATTAAAAAATTTGGACTCTGGATTTACTCAGCTTTTGTCTCATGAGCTGATTCCCACCAGCATCTCCAAGTTGGGGGATGAAAAAGTGCATCATTCAAAGTTGTGCTCAGATTGTATAAGAAATTCTATAGGGCACCTAAAAGTGTCTGGCTCAGAGCACCTAGCTCAGTCTGTCATGACCCAGTCTTACTGTGTCAGAACTAGGCTAGAGAAATGAGAGAGTGGACATTAATCAATCCAGCTTCTTTAAATGAGGGCTGCCATGCTGAAACCATTACCCAGGAGGAAGGGCCAGGCAGAAGCAGGGAAGCCAGATTGGAATTGGGAGGTCTCTGAGAGACACGACAGTCTTAACTAGGGCTGGAGGTTCACACAAACAGAAGCAGGGTGAGTTTCTTCTCTCTTAGAAACAAAAGCAATGCACACTGTTCAGGGACCATCTTAAAATCTCAGGAAGAGGCAAGGAAGAAAATTTAATCTTCTGAAATATGCATTGAGGAGATGATCTTCATTGCTATGTTGGTGCACAACCTTCCTGTTTTTTATGTTTTCATCTGTGTGTGCCAACTCACTCTTTACATGTATAGTATTGACCTACAAAAAATTCAACTTTTGGACTGTTAGACTATGATCTCTGACATTCACACAGTTATATTTTTGTCAAAAGTCTCCATTCATGGTTCTATCTCCAAGTCCTCCTCAGAGTCTTACCCCAGGCCCTGGTGATCACTCACCTATTTTCCATTGTATGATTTTTTTTCTTTGCTAGGCTGCTGTGTAAGTGATTAATTTGGGGTGCAGACTTTGAATCTTTGACTTTGCAAAGGGCAGTTACAGTTCATCCCTGACACATCACGAATAAGTAGTTCATGCCTTCGTGTTGCTGGGTGCTAAGCTCATTGCAGGGATACCAGGTTGCTTTCATGTCAAAGAACAACACTGAGTCGTCTCCACGTTTAAAAAAGAAAAAAAACTGATAAACATTTGTATGGAAATGAGTTTTCATTTCTCTTAGGTAATATCTAGAAACAGGATTGCAAAATACATGGTTAACTTTGTAAAGAAATATAAGCTGTTTTCTAGAGTGGGCCACTACTATTTATTTCCACCACCACCAACAGGGTTCTGTTGTACCACATACCGACACACACACCACACTCCTGATCCACACTTTAAGCTACTATAATAAGTGTGTAGTTGTATGTCACTATAATTTTAACTTGCATTTCCCTAATAACTAATGTTGTTGATATCTTTAATACCTTCATTTATCTTCAAACACAGAACACATTACTTGTTTCCTATTTATCTGCATTTCTGTTTTCTATTATTTTGTATTTGCTAAGACCTTCAGTACGATGCTAAGTGGAATGGTGAAAACAGACATTCTTATCTTATTCTTGCTTATAGGGAGAAAACATTTATTCTTTTAACATTTAATATGATACTAGCTGAAGGTCTAGTGTAGACACACTTTGTTGCCTGAAGCCATTTTTATTTATTTTTATTTTTTGACTTACTAAAAGCATCATGTATAGATATTAAGATGATCATATAGATTACATCAATGAATTTTCCAGTATTGGACCAGCCTTGCATTCTGAGGATAAATCTTACTTTACCATGATATACTATCCTCTTATATATGTTGTATTTTATTTGTGTGTGTGTAAATAAGACAGTGAAACACACATACACATGCTGATTGGTAATCTTTTTTGAAAATTCTTATTTTCTTAAATCTAGAAGAATAGATGCTTGTAATAAAAGCTCATGGGGCTGGAGAGATGGCTCAGTGGTTAAGAGCATTTGCTGCTCTTCCAGAGGACCTGAGTTTACAAGCACCAGTGTTGGGCAGCACCTAACTACCTGCAAGTATAGGTCTAGGGTATCTATCAAACTGTTCTGGCCCACATAGGCACCCATACACACGTGATACTCACACAGAAACAAAGAACACACATGTAAATAAGTAAAATTTAAGGACAAAATTTTTTTTGTGTGTGTACTTCTATAGATTTGCTTTTCTCTTTGTGTGTATGTTGTGTGTAGGAGTAGACAAGTATTACATGTATTTTATTTCAAGTTTAAAATAGATTCAAAATCTGGTCTGAGGACTGAGAAATTTTCAGCCTACACAAACCAATTCTTCTAATTAGCTAATAACCCCCCTCAAAAAAAAATCAGTTGTATCTTTGACAGAATGTGAAGGTGAAACTGTTCTGTGTTTAAAGGACATTATTGATGCCAAGAATAGAGAGAAAGAAATTTGTATCAGAGAACTTAGCTATTTATAAATCAAGATTTGGGGGGATAGAGCCAGAGAGAACCCTGACAATCTTTTGGTATGTTTTGTTTTCCAAAACATTTTAATTTTGATGTGTCTTCCCTAAATAAAAAAAGCTGTTTCACTTTTTAAGTTAAAAAAAAGTTTCCTATTCCAGAAACATAAATATTTTCTAGGTACCCACTTCAGACTTAATTTTAGAATTCTAAAAGTCTCAATCTCCCCTCTTGCCCCAATTTTGCTTTGGGAGATTCAGACTGGGCACTCTTCATATCCTCATGAAGGCGTGCTCTGTTTTATATGTGGGACACAGCTCAAGATAATGGTCAGTCTGACCAGAGGCCATATGGCTAATAAACAATTTTTTTGAGAATTTGTTTGCTCATTTGTTAGGGCTTTCAGAGAGCCAAAATGTGTGTGTGTGGAGGCGGGGGGTCCTCCTTGCCCTGCATTGACTTGATATGATTTTAGGCCTCTCAAACATTTGTATGGGGGGATGAACTTGGATGTTGGCATTGTTCCCCCTGTTTTATACTCTCCTCGCATAGACCACAGCTGAGAGTAAAGAGAAAAGGCGCTTTGGGCAAGTGCAGAGTGGGATTGTCATGTTGCTACTGGAGCTGACTGTGAGAGCCAAGAAAATAGGACAGAGTAAAAAGGAAGTCAAATAAGTCCTGGTGAAACCTTCTCCCTCGGAGGAAGCAAAGCAAACACTGAAATATTGCTTTTTCCTGGCTGCTTATTAAAGGGGAAATTTGCCTACCGTGCTGGAAGAGTCTTGTATTCATCATTCTGTTGATGTGAAGCATCCAGCCTGAGGTTGGGTTTTGCATGCACAGCCTGTTTTGTTACTTACAGTAAACTTCAGTGGATGTGGAACAGCTTCAGCATTTCTCTGATTAGAAACCATGTTGATTTGCTTTAATCCGTCAATAATCTGAACAAGAGCCAATTCTCAGAAACAATGCCGTTGAAATGGTTTCTGCAAAGTCAGCCCATATTTGTGAAATATCTAAAGTTGCTGTATACATGACAGTCATGTTTTATTTTAATAATGGATGGGCATATTTAAAATAAAGTGTTACTTGAGCATTTTACTTGGGCATAGTTTTGCTACTTTTAGAGATATTTAGGTCAAGGGTATTGTAAATTAATCAACTGATACAAAAACCTTGAATTTAGCAGCATAGAATTGTAATAATGCATTATGCAATGCATACCCCAACTTCTATTTTCATAAGTCCAAGGTCGTTGGTCTAAATTACAATTATGTAATTTCTGTTATTATTACTAGTGACTGGTATAATTTGACTAATTATTGCCTAAACAATAGAAGTTGGCTCTGACTCAAACTGCAACAATTGGTTTTCTATGCAAGACAAACAAGGAAATGATGCTTTTTTCTCTTGTTACTCATTGAAGCCCTGTGATAAATCATAAATATTGTCCTGGAGGGGTGTGAGTATAGAGAGCTTTATTTTTCAAGATCATCTTTCTTGGCTGGGGTAGAAGGCAATCCTCCAGAGAGATATAAATGACCGTGTTTAGAGAAACATCACTTGGACTGACTAATTGGAAGGATGGCCGAAGAAAATCCCACAGGAAATGGTCTGCAGCCTGACACTCTTAGAGTCAATACTCTTCTAAGGCAGAGCAAACATTTCTTTTAATGGCATATAAATCCATTTGAATTGAAAGTACCATCTGCCTAACCTCCTAATCTGACCACAGGTTCAAGAATAGCCATCGCCCAATAAAAAAAAATAATAAAATGTTTTGTGAAATATAGAATGGACTTGGAGTCAGTAAGCATGTGATTTTGAAAAGACACTTGTATTTTTAGGAATTTTAAACAATACATGGTTTATTAAAATCTTTTTAGCCTTTCCAGAATTTTCCAGTAACGTCCTTTTCTGTTTTGACCTTAAGCTTTCAATAAACTGAAAATACAAGAACTTGGTCGTTGTCCCTGTGCAGAGGCCTAAGATCTGTGTCAGAGCAGATAATAAATAAAGCACAGTACTGAGTAGGGCCTTAGGAGAACAGCACACTCTAGCTAGCTGTGCCCTGTTGATACTTGAATTTGCAAAACTTTTTGAGATTCCTTAGCATTTCTACTGTGACTGAGACCCTTTGATCACCAGACACGAGAGATGATCTAGTAAGGTTCCACTTCTAACAGAGTGACTCTGGGCCCAGCTTTCTGGTTAGAGATGGCAGCATGTTCTTACAAGCATATCAAGGAAGTGGCTGAACACAAATTCTGTCTAATGACCACTCCTTGTAAATTCTAAGTGGAGTTCCCCATTTTTCTCAACTCCTAACATTAAGACTTGGAATCCGTCCAAGAAATTCAGGCCAGAGGAGATGGTTCTGTGGACAAAGTATTTGTCCTGCAAATGTGAGGGCCAGAGTTCAGATCCCCAGAAACCACATGAAGTGGGATGCAGTAGCTAATCTGAAATCCTTGTATGCCTGTAGGGAAGCAGAGACAGGAGAATGCCTATAATGTGCAGTCCAGCTAGCTTAACACGTATAATGTGAATAACAAGAAGCCTGCTTCAAAAAAGGAAGACCAGGAAAGAAGAAAATTCTGGAAAGGCTAAAAAGATTTTAATAAACCATGTATTGTTTAAAATAATATGAATTATTTTTCATATCTCATATGGACAAATACACTTTTTCTAAGCATTTGCTTGTGATTTCCTTAGCAAGATTTGAAGAGCTCATAAATTGACTTTGACTTCTTTGGTTTGAATTCATAGCATACACACACACACACACACACACACACACACACACACACACACACACACTTTAAAAAGAAAACACAGTCCCATGCTACGGAGCTAAGGAAATTCCTGTTGAGAAGAGGCTGAATATATCATGTCATCTGAAGTACCGAATGAAACAAATTGTCTTTAATACACTTTATCATAAAGTAAAGCTCTTCCTGTTTTATATCTCTTCTAAATGTTTCATATTGCTGACTTTAGAGATGACTGCCTCATTTTCTTGACAGCTGGTTACTAGGCAGGGGATAGACTGAGCACTATAGGGTTACCTTGGAAAAATAAAGAAGAGTTGATTTTAGTTCTCCCATTTTGGAAAGTGGCATAGATCCCAAACTCTTTAAACAGAAATATCAGAAATGGAATCTAACCTCCTGGGTACCAATTCCACCAGGATGAGTATGAATCTTTTGATACGTTGCTTAACATCGGGAGGGCCTCCATTTCCTTATCTGTAAAACAAAATATATAACTGTACTTGCCTCAAGGGATTGCTGTGGAGAATTATCTAGAATATAAAACTCTGAATGCCTAAAAACAATTCAAGAAAATTTAGAATTACCCTTTAGTTACAAAATAGATACATTCCCAACAAAATCTCTCTCTCTCTCTTTCTCTCTCATAGCATGAATTCTGACTGTAATGAAAGAGACTCAGAGCCAGAACCAGATATTGATGAAATATCAGAGAGAGGAAACACCACAGTCAAATCCCACCCAGATATCTTCCAGCTTCCTCAGCCTCGCTCCTGGTTGCTTCTAATTACTGCTGCTTTCCTAAACCTGCCTTAAATGCCCTCTTTGCCCAGCTGTATCCCATCCAGGTTAGGATTAATGGTGTAAACTACTGTACTTGGTAGTCAGCCTAGAAACACAGAAAGACCTCTGTCTCTGGAGTTGTGGGATTAAAGGCATAGGCCACCACTCCCTGGCTTTCCCTGTGCTGGGATTAAAGGTGGTGTGCCATTGAAGCCCAGCTGTGTGGCCTTGTATTCAAAAATCCAGAACTCTCTGATCTATATGAGTTACCACTGCTATTGAAGCCCAGCTGTTTGGCTTTGTACTCACAGAGATCCAGAACTCCCAGATCTACCTCTCCTGGGTTTTGACTGTGGGTTGATCTCTGGATATTCCAGGTTTTATTAAATATGCAACATATCAACACTCTCTCTACCACCCCCCCCCGTATGTGTGTGTTCCCTCAGCATGGTAGGGTATCCTTAAACTGTAGTTACACCCAAATTTGGTTAAGTGGGCCCAAAGCCTGTCAGAAATTAGATAATTAAATTCAAACTTTCAGGTCAAGGGACATTGCAATGATTTCTGAAAGTCATTATTATAGAAGTTTGAAGTCTGTTCATCTTCTCTTTGTATTGGTAGAAAAATGTCATCTCACCAGCCCCTTTCTGGCTCACAGAACTGTTTTATCCACTTCAAAGGAAAAGGAACAACATGAAGGCACAGATGCCTAGTTAGTACCCTTCTAGCCTGCTCCCCACTGATGGCTGACTCCAGAGCTCAAGTCATATTTTGAGTTGTATGTGGATTGCAAGTTATAAGCTGTAATCCTTTCTTTATAAGTCAGAAAATAAAGTTCAGTTCTTGGCTTTTTAGGTCATAGAATTCTCACATGCTATTAAAGGTTAGTGTATTTTAAAAACTGTACTCTTGACCTAAAAAAAATAATCTTTTCATTTTCACATTTGAGCTTCTCTTCTAAGAACATAAACTTAGCAGTATTCTATTGTTTAGGGGAAAACATCTTATACCTCTTGGATGCTATAAATTCAAACCAAAGAAGTCAAAGTCAATTTATGAGCTCTTCAAATCTTGCTAAGGAAATCACAAGCAAATGCTTAGAAAAAGTGTATTTATCCTTATGAGATATGAAAAATAATTCCAGTATACATCCCTAAGTGACTCTGCTATGCTGTATAAGCTATATAAGAGTATGACTGCATCAAGTTTATGTTATGCAATGATGCTTTGGGGAATGTGGTATAATTGAAAGATTTGAAGATAAAACTGGCATCAATTGAATTGAAGAGTTCTATTTTAAATAAGATCAGTTAAATTATACTACAAAGTCCTGGAGAAACTATTTCATGCTATCTAAATGTGAAATCACTGTCTCCCTGAACATTACTGTAAGTACTGCCTCTCAGCTTAGTTCATAGCTAAGTAAATCGGTTTCTTCATTTCTGATGATTCAAATTTCCCACACAGTCACATGTCTTTTCATCATCTTTTTCTTCAACCTAATTCTCCTGCCAGATTGTTGTATTTGAAGAAACATATTCACACCTCCCAGGGAGGTGTTACCAACCCCTGGGAAGCAGAATTGCTCAATAGGAGTAACTGTGTGCATGGTTCTCTGAAGGTGCTGTGATACACTTCATGATTTTTCTCGGTGTGTCCATATAGCTCTTCTTCCCGGGTCTTCGTTCTCTTTTGTGATTGTGTTTTCATTTATGTGACTCATATCACTTCTTATGTGTGTCCCCGTGAACACCAGGCATTCAATAGGCCATACTGTGTCCATTTACCCATGTCGTGAATCAGCAATTCTTAACCTGTGTTTTTAATACATGGAGCCATGTTAATATAAACCCAGAGCTATCTTTAGTTCTTTAAAAGCTAACTCAAAATAGCTTTCAATTTCAAGATGCCGTTGAAAATAGAATGGATGATTGGACAATAACTTGATTTGTAAGATTTAATATACTATACTAGAAGTATTCTTGGGCACAGATGCAATGACCTGATTGAAGAAATCCGTTGCTAAGCAAACAACTGAATTGCCTCAAAGACAGAGCTAAAGTTATAGCTGCTTCCATCTCTGGGTAACTGTTTTCTTCTTCCAGACCCATGATATATTTTGCTGTTATCAATTAATAAAGAAACTGAATCCTGCTGCTTCCATTTCAGCACCAAAATGTTTAAACTCTGTGGGTTCTTATTTTAAAAATTGGCTTTCTCCTGCCAAACAAAATCGTAGATCTGGGATTTTTAGGAACTCTTTGTTTTATATTAAGTATAAAGTAACAAAGATCCACAACATTTCAAGTGATTCTGTGTGTTTCTGAAATTGTTAGCAGCAGGGCTTCACAGGACGCCTCTCACCTGCATTGTGCTTGTTTCTGTCCATACCAGAACATCTCTAGGGCCAACTCACATATGTCAGAATGAAGTGAGCAAAATGTAAGGAATGTTACTTGGTGACCTGGCGATTGGAGATAAGGTCCATGGCACTGCTTCTCAACCTGAGAATGGAGAATAGCTTATATCACTGAGGTGTATTTATGTCATATCTGGTGTGACATGTCTGTAATCCCTATACTAGGTGGACTGAAACAGGAAGATTGTGAATTTAAAGATAGCCTAGGCTACATAGTGATGTCTTTAAAAAAATATAAAGGTAGATTTTGTTAGACCCTTTTCTAGACTTAATAAATCTTGATCTTTAAGAATGGGCACAGAAATATGTACTGTAAAGCAACTCTCTGAGGTGATTTTTCTATACATTATGGTTTATATCTATGGGCCAATGGTATGTTTTACCTGTTTTCATTGGCATAAACATAATATAGTCCCATTTGAAGATGCTGTCATGCTTTGCTGTAGGTTCTAAGGCATGTATGGATGAGATATGTGACAAAATGGAAAATACTTAGTCTGGTTCCCATCTAGGCTCTACCACCTTTCTGTGCAGATATGGGCAAGTTACAGAACACCCTGAGGCTCCAAATTTTCTTTTGAATAATAATAATAACACTACTTTTACAAGATTTCTTGGAAATAATAGATATAACTTGCAAGCACTGGGTTTGGTGTGTTGAAGTACATGGAAGTCATTAATTACTGCCATTACCTAAAATCCCATCGCTATTATTTTCTCATCTCCTTCCACCTTGTGAAGTGGGAATGCACAGAGCTCTCTATTGTTTCAGACCTAAATGCCAGCTGTGACTTATTTCTGTCCCTTGGTCCTTCCCACTCTCTGCTCTGGTCTTGGCCATTTCACTGTTCATTAATTTCCTTAAGTAGAAGAGAAAAGGGGAAAACATGAAATGCATTTCAAAACATCTATTTTCCTCACGTTATTACTTCTAGCAAAAGGTTGGTTAAAAGGAAAGGCTGAGTCATTGGCCAAAATATTTACTGTATTTTCTCAGAATTTAATCTACCCTTTAAAAGACCGGTTCTGTCCCAGCGCCTGTATAATAAAGTATATAGTAGCGGTTTGCTTGAAATATGCTTCCTTCAGAACAGAGCTTTTAATAAAATTGCATGTGATGAAGAAAGAATCTTATCTTGTTTCTTTTCCTACCTTTTAGGGAAACCGAGAAGATTCAGTTTGAGGGAACTCACTGAGATCCAAGGGAGAAAGAACTGCCTGTGAAGTTGGTGAGTGCTGACCTCCCTGATCAGACCCTTCAGCAAGCTGAGATAGGGTTCTAGATCAGCAGCAGTGGATTGTATGTGGACAGACACCTAGGAGGCAGAGCCCCACCATTTGACCCCTAACCTAATGAGAAGGTGTCCATGCGAGCTTGCACACCCACCCCAGTCTTCATGGTCGTGCGGAATGCCTCCAGATTGGTTTTTTTCTTTATTAAAAGCTTTGTATCCAGGAGCCTGATACTTGATATCTGATGGATGGAGTAAGAGAGAGGCCCCACTGTAGTTATAAGAAAAGAAGTCTCAGGTGGTAACAAACCACAGCATCACACAAAGATGAGTGTGACAAGAGGGATGTGTGTCTTAACCACTTGGGTGTGCAGCATACTCTGGCAGGGGGCACAAGGTGAGGGACAAGTAGCTTTTTGCCATGGTTCATCTCTTTCCCCACACTATTTTCTCGCCAGATCTTGGTTCTGTTAACATGCCAGACCTTGTCCTCAAAGGAATGGGAGGTCTAGCTGAGATGCCTGGATAGATCAATGGAATGACATGGTAGCAACAAAGCATTTAATAACCATTTGTTGGGTAAATGTATGAATTAAAGATCAGGATTAGATGGCATTTGTTGAAAGGAAGAAGAAAAGAGAGGTAAAATGAAGATAAATTATGAGATAGTAGTTAGCTTGTTTGGACAAACTTGATTATTTGAAGGACACTCTTTTCAAATCAAGGATGTCTTGTTTTGTCTTCAATTGGGGACTGAACCCAGGGCTCCACATATTCTAGGCAAGTGCTCCACCACTTAATTATATCCTAGCCCCGTTTCATTTTTGAAATCATGTGCACTTAGATTTTTTTAAAATTAAAAGCATATAGGATCCCTGCTATTGAGCCCCCTGACATGCTGATGACTGATTTGTTGTGAAATATTAGCTAAATATATGTTACATTATCTTATGCTGTGGAGTATTTGTTTAATGATGCAAAGATGTATTATATTCTTTATGCTGCATCTGTTTAACTCTATAAAGCTCTGTTACTTTGCCTGTCTAAAACACTTCATTGGTCTAATCAAGAGCTGAGTGCCCAATAGCTAAGCAGGGGAGAAATAGGCGAGGCTGCCAGGCAGAAAAACTAAATAGGAGAAAGCTGGGGGGGGGGAACAAGGAGAAGAGGATACCAGGGGCAGCCACCCAGCCACCCAGCCACCCAGCCACCCAGCCACCCAGCCACACAGCCACACAGCCACACAGCCACACAGCTACACAGCCACACAGCCACACAGCCAGTAATGGAGTAAGAACTAAAGAAAGGAATAGGGAATAGAGAAAGGCAAAAGCCCAGAGGCAAAAGGTAGACAGGATGATTTAAGTTAAAAGCTGGCTGGAAATGAGTCAAGCTAAGGCTGGGCATACATAAGTAAGAATAGGCTTCATGTATTTATTTGGGAGCTAGATGGTGGGCACTCAAAAAATAAAGAGGAAAAAACCCAACTAGACTATAACAATAATTATTATAAATAAAAAAAAACCAAAATGACACCTATTGTTTATATAGTACTTGCATCATATGGGTTATCTTTTCCAATTTGTAAATGTTAGTGAATTGTAGGAATAGTATCACGACAATTTGCCATGGTGTTGTGAAGCTTGATAGAACACGATAGAACATATTGAGGGTATTCAGCCATGGGAATGCAATCTTGTGAGTAGGTCCTATAGGCAGCGGAATAGCCTGGTTTCTATAAATAAATACTTTTCATGTTCCTGAATATATGTATGTGTGTGCACATACATATATAAGCATAAAGTCTACTCAAAATAACTTGTGATGACCTTGTTCTTAGAGTTGGGTTACTAGGTATGATTTCTATTTCAATATCTTATATACCGTAGTTTCCTGAGAAGCTGCCAAAATCACAAATACAAATGACATACATCTCTATAAATTCCTCTTTAAGTAAAGAGAATGACAGCATGCCAGCAAAGGTAAAATAAAAGACATCTTTTTCCAAGAAGCCCTGACTAGTTCTACATTTTATGCATCTGCTTACTATATGACCCTTACTGTATCATGTCTGATTATTGTTTCAACACTTTAGTTCCAGCTCTTGAATTACCTTATTTAAGTTTAGTAAAGGCAAACGAAATGAATGAGACCATACATTGTAGTTTCCTTGTGTGTGTGTGTCTCCCTTGAAAGGCATAGAACCTGTGGGTAGGCAGACTTGGATGGTTTGGACTTCAGCTCTGCTGGAGACCTCTTGTATATAACCTTGAATAACTTTCTTAACAACCAGAATTCTACTCTGTAAAGAAGAGAGAAAGCTTCTCAGGGATGTGCTGGGTGCCACAGAAGATATCACATATACAAATGTTTGGTGGGATAAGATCCCTTATAAAAGACACATACCTATGTTGTTCCCACCATTGCCTCATTTTCTTCACCCTCTCAGCATCCTGCACAATACAGGCAACCTGAACACCTGCCCATCTCCAGGATGTCTCAGGGCAACTCTGGATCTCTTCTAGACTGCGAGATGTAGGTCAGCATGCTCTCTACATTGCAATAAACATACACACACACACACACACACACACATGCACACACACTTTTTATTTTTATGCTGCTTACTTCTTAGTTTTCTGCAGCCTATGGAGTTAACTCCTGGTTGAAGCATGCAATCCTTGCTCATTCAGCTTGAGATTATTGACTTATTTTTATCTAACCTTGTGATGTCCTTTCATAACTCTGTGACCATATAAATGTGAGTGTGTGTGTGTGTGTTCATCAGCCTAAAATATCTTTTCCCTCTTCACAAAATAAATAGTCCCTATTTCTTCTTTCAAGCTAAATCCCAAGTGTTATCTCCTTTACGAAGCATCTCTGGATAAAGCATCCCTGGGCTGCCTGGAGCTAAGTGGGTCAGCCACTTTTACATCTTTCCTGCTTCCACAGTTCTCTATAATTCTATCACAGCAGCAATATGTGCCCATTGAACTACAAACACCCAGCAATGCAACTTTCTGAATTTGTGAGATGGAGTGAGTACTTACCATCTGTTAATCTTGTGGTTTTGTTCGGAGGATGAAGACAGAATTCATACTTCCCTGACACAGTAGTTTTAAGTAGTAACCGAGACAATCTTTGTATAGCAATAAGGCAATGCTATAGCATGGTAACTGTGGCCATCAGTAGCAGTACCACTACTGTCACTGAATTATTCCTTTGCAGTCTGTCATTGTTGGACTATGTCCGGAGTGTCTATTTCCAAACCCGGAGCATAATAGGTATTTAATTTACATTTGCTGGAAGAAAAAAATAAAATATAAGCTTTCATCTTTATTAACAAAGGAAAAAATGTTAAACTAAACAATATTTTTGGAGATTTTACTAGTTCCCCTTCTAGTTAATACTTTGGTCTTTCATTTTTAGAACCACAGAATGCCAGTGTTGCCCAGCCCCGCCCAGCTCACAGCACCCTGAGTGGACTAACAATAGAATGAGAGTGCTGTCTACTTATGCTTGAAGCTTAGTACTCAGTTTTTTAAAACAAGCATTGTGTTTCATTGTGCTAGCCTTCACCAGCCACTTTCTTTCTTTCTAAAAGTGGGCTTTGACAGTGGGTACCAAGATTTGGGATCCAAATCTAGAGTAGGTATTGGGGAGTCAGTTAATCTGGCCAAGTTTATAATGTAACATCCTAATGGCTTTGCTGATTATATGTTAGGTGTTCCAGGACTGTTTTAGCACTTTACTTTGTCTTGTTTCTAGCGTAGAAGAGGAGAGAGAGAGAGAGAGAGAGAGAGAGAGAGAGAGAGAGAGAGAGAGAAATGTGAACTGTTTGCAATGAGCTTAAATTGTCTCATGTAGTTTTTGGCATATGGGAGATGCCCAACAAATGTTATTTTATTTCTTATCCAAATTTATTTATGACACTGTTTTATTCAGAGTCACTTGTTTACATGTGTCTGTCCTTCTTCAGTGTGCACGCATGCAAAATAGACATTGTGTCACAGTCAGCTTTGCTTCCAGCACCCAACACATTGCACGACACATAATGTACAAAGTATATTTACGGGAGGCAATGAGACAGAAAAGATAGGAGAGAAAAAAGGAAAAAATGAGAGGAAAGGAATAAAGGATAGAACTGAGAACCAGGGAAACCTGAGTACACAGAGTGAAAAGTCTCACTGTCTAAAAGTTATTATGTTTTAGTCACTTATGTTTTATATTTACTCTAGTAATTCAGAGACGTTATAAAATTACACAAATATACTTAATCCTAACAGTACTGAGTGAAGAAAACTTTAATGTCTTTTTGTTGTTGTTGTTTTATGCCAATGAGCAAGCATTACTGAATAAAAATTACTTGTCAAAAATTTAGCAAAAGCAAGATAGGGCTGTGAATTTGATGGTCTGTGTTATTTTTATCTACAACACGTGAGGCACATCATAATGCTCATAACTCTCAACTACTTAGAAAACTTTACAGTTTACAATCTATTTGTTCTATGACCTCATCAGGATCATGTATCTCAGGTAAATGCACGTGTTTTACTGTTCTATCGTCTTGTGTATAAGGATGTGACCTAACTGAACTTTGACAAGAGCAATCCTTTCTAGTGAAGCCCCACAAAATGACAGGTTAATTTTTTAAAAACTTTATTTATTTATTTATTTATTTGCCTTGGTGTTTGCCTGGAACTGGAACTACAGACAGCCGCTAGCCGCCATGTGGGTGCTGGGAATCGAACTCGGGTCCTCTGGAAGAGCAGATGGCGCTCCCAACCGCTGAGCCATCTCTCCAGCCTCGACAAGTTAATTTTAATACACATTTTTAAATTGTTTCTATTTCCTTTTTGGTTAGAGAACAAACATATTTCTTCTTTATTTGAGAAAGGGAGAGATCCAAAAATTCTACATTTTTAAATGTTGAGAATGAAAATTTTAGTATGCAACTGTATATATCATGTTCTGAATTTAAAAGGTCATGAAAGATTTAGAGAATGGGAAACATCCCGACCTCTCCAAGAGGAAGTTGCAGGGTTAGGGTTCACAGAGGGTGAGGAACCAAGGTAGCAGTATAGCTTTGGAAAGCATGTAGTGTGGCCACTTGGGTTTCTTCCTGTTTCTCTCTCTCTCTCTGTCTCTGTCTCTGTCTCTCTCTGTCTGTCTCTCTGTCTCTCCCTCCCCCTCCTTCTGCCTTCCTTCCTGTACCTACTCGGTGTGCTGTGATTGCAAACAGGAGTTGACCTTCTCTATAGTTTCTCTTGTTAAGCCTGGGCTGCAGCTTCAGGTCCTTGGAGAGCCTGACTCTCCTCTGGCCTGGAACAATAAAATTTGAATTGCTATCACATTTAGTCATAGGTCGCCTGACTTCCTAAATGATTCCCAGTGAGATTTGTTTTTCCTTTTACCTTTAGAGAAATTGGAGTCCATGGAGATGGCTCAGCAGTAAAGAGCATGTGGTACTTTTCTAGAGAACCTGAGTTTGGTTCCCAGCACTCATGTCAGGAGGCTCACTGCTGCCTGCAACTCTGGCTCCAGGATAAGCAGATGCTTCTGATCTCCATGGGAACCTGCATCTATACCCAAGCAGTCACACACTGACACAGACATCACACATACATGATAAAAAGTAAGTCTATAAGGCTTTTGGAAAAAAATTATGGATAATAAAAGCAGAATAAAATTTAATTAAACCAAAACAAATACAGCTCCCCTGTGTGCAGGCCCTCTGACACACGCCTGTTCCTCAGGCCTAAGTCCACACCAGAACTTCGCCCACCACAGCTCCTCCCTCACTGGACTGTGGGATGCTATGGCAACACTCTGATGTGCCCTGTCTTTAGCTCACGTTCAACAATGACTAGCTGCTAGCTGGTGTCTTTACTTTCATATTTCAAAGCCAGCTTAATAAATTGGTCATCTTTATTAAATACTAAGTATTTATTAATTATGCTTTAAAACATTATGTATACAATCACTAAGAACTTATTAAGTATAATTTTATCTAAAGAAGGAAACCTGCTTAGCGGTCCCTTTTTTCTTTTATTAAAGCTGTGGTCATTTCTTTCCCCATCCTGAGGTGACTACTTACAGTCTCATGCAGGCCCACTGGTGAAGGCCTGGCTGCCAGCCTGTAGCCCTTCTGACAGGAGCTGGGACCTTTAAGGGTCCAGTGGAGGGAAATTAGATTTCTGGAGACAGGAAGCCACCCCTCTCTGTCTTCCTGTCTCCACAGCCTGACCCCCGTAAAGTGGACAGCGCTCTTCCCGTGCTCCTCCAAGATGTGCCCTTGAGCTTCCACAGACCCCCCAAACAACCCTAGACTGGAACCTCGGAAAAATGAGCCCAAAGAAACTCTCGACTCTTGGCAACTTTAACATCTCAGGTATTTTGTTATAGAAACCAAAAGCTTACAAAGGGGAACCTCATCTTTTGGAAATAATTACTACATGACTCTGTGGCTATTGGTCACATCACGGAATCATGATAACAGTTGTCATCTCTCACTTAATAATTTGGATTCTCACTTAGATCATAGGAGAAGTTCCAGAGGTCTGTTATAGAGCTCTCTGATCAATTGGTCTGAGACAAACTAATGCATGCCTTTTTTAAGGGCATGTACTAGCTTCCTAATATATGCATGTGTGTGCATGGGTGCCTGTGTGTGTGTGTGTGTGTGTGTGTGTGTGTGAGAGAGAGAGAGAGAGAGAGAGAGAGAGAGAGAGAGAGAGAGAGAAAGAGAAGGAGGGAGGGAGGGAGGAAGGGGAATCGTGTGTAGGTTTAAGTACCCTTTTTGTTCATCAGGATGAGCATAAGAATACTAATGCCTATATCAAGACTAAATTTGCTATGAAAACTATAAAACAGTAGCATTTAGAAAACATAGTTAAGTGTGTGCAGTGATTAAACTCAAACAGGATTAGCAACAAATTTAGGGTTCAAGATTAGTATAGAAATCAATTTCTGAGCAAGCAGGTTGTCCTGTTTTCTTTCACTGCTCCTATGTGATTATGTGAAGTTGAAATTAACTGCTGAATGTCTTTCTTTCAGCTTTAACAAATAGTATGCTCAGCGCCTGACTTGCGTCTGAGTCTAGAGTACCATTTGCTACCTCCTTCAGCATGCACTTCTAATCAAGGGCCTATTTATACCCTTTTCAGTTCCTGACTAGTTACTTCTG
The DNA here is from genome assembly GCA_004025045.1 of Sigmodon hispidus. NCBI lineage: Eukaryota > Metazoa > Chordata > Mammalia > Rodentia > Cricetidae > Sigmodon > Sigmodon hispidus. The sequence goes on along the minus strand of PVIH01009787.1, from coordinate 42,823 downwards.
ACCCTAATTATCTCATGCAGCACTTTGCAGTTTATATCTCAGCCATTTCCTACTTAGTATATTTTAGGAAGATCCTTCTCTGCTGACTCTGCCGAGCAATCCCGGGAAAGCATCTTGAAGAGGCCACTCAGAAGCCTTGAATCTGCAAGTCTTGCTCAGGACACGGAGTTGATCTGCTGCTCTGCAGAGTCACCGTTTGCAAGTGCATCAATCTCTGCATGGCAGATGGACTGTGAGAAGCTGACCCCTCACAGGGGCCGACAACAAGGTTCAGTCCTCATCCTTCATTCAGGGATGACACGGATGAGAAGGCCGGGGGACAGAAATTTCAGGACCACACTGTTGGCGTGGAAGCTTTCTAGGTTTAGGTCCTTGGCTGTTTTTCTCTTTCCCATTGCCTGTTAACCCCTCGGGCTTCCTCCTGCTTATCTCCTATGACTTCTTACCTCCTTGTTCTAGGCGACATTTTTGGATGTATATATGATAGTATCTTCCTGATAGCTTCCTCATATCTGAGCCTCCTTATGTGATAACATCTTACTGGATAGTTGAGGCTATCTGAGCCCTGGCTTCAGGATTCCTACCATATAAATTGGTTCTAAACCTGAGAGTGATTTCTCCTGGACAGTCATGTATGCCCTGGGTCCAGATTCAAAGCTACTTTTCCTAGCACATTGGGTGTTCATTTGCTCTCAAAGCATCTGTGAGCTGACTTTTTAGAGAAGTAATCTTTATGCATTCCTGTATGAAAACAAAATGTGTTCCTACAATTAAGATTTGTAATGATGATGTAGTTAGGATTAAAAATTATCCCTATGGCCACCTAAAAATACCCACTGAGCATTCAAAATGAATAAGAAGAGAGAGATTATGTATGTATGGCATTGCAGTGTGTATTTGAGCACAGAGTCATCTTAGTTTTGTACTTTATAGATAAAACATGGCCAGAAATGTAAAATAAATGCTCTCAATAATTCTAGAAGAAAACACATCAAGATCTATAGTTACTGACCAAAATGTAATTATATATTTTAATTAAGAATTAATATTTGAAAACACTTATTAGAATTTTATTAGCTCATTTTAATCTCAAAATGTTTCTTCAAATGCTTCTTACATAAAAAGTATTAATGTAAACATTTTAAATCACAGACAAACATGATAGTATAGCATTACTATCTTAATCATTTATAATCAAGTAACATAAAATAGACAAAATCTGAGTGTCAATAGTCATGAATCACTGAAGAAGTGATTATTCTGGAGGAGGAAGTCACCTCCAGTTGTCATTTCAATAACTCATTATTATGATGGCAGTGAAAGCAGATTTTCTTCCCATGTTCTTTTTTGAAAATTTATTTGTTTTACATCACAGCTGCAGTTTCCCCGCCCTCCTCTCCTCCCAGTCGCATCCCTCTCCCTCTCTCTGTTTCCACTCTCCAATCCACTCCTCCATTTCTGTTTAGGAGAGGGCAGGTCTCCCATGGATATCAACAAAACATGGTATATTAAGTTGCAGTAAGACTAAGCACCTCTGAAAGTATTGATGCCGGGAACTATCCCCAGCAGTTGACAGGTCCCAAGTAGATGTAAGGAGTCAGCAAAGGAAGGAGTGATCCACTCAGGATGACTGGGAGAATCTTGCTCCCTGAGTGACTAGCAGCCAGAGTGTTTCTTTATTTATACAGAATTCAGTGAGCAAGGATACATTCATGATGTCCCAAAACATAGATCATATCATTTTTGGTTTTGGATATGTGTTTCACTTTCTTTTGCACATCTCTTAGTCATCATTGATAAACTATGACAGAATAGAGTTTATCTTTTTTATTCATTTTATCTCAAGTTTTGACATTATTGATAAACAGAGTTATTATTTTTACTAGTTAATTCTATAACCCAGTTTTGAAGAACATAAAGACATATGACAGCCTGTTCTTTGACTGGTAGCTCTGGTTACTTCAAGGGTGCTAGACCAAAACAAAATTTCCAAGCCAGCCCAGGCAGACTGCCATGTCCTAAGCAGTGTATTATTAAGTCTTGATGGTCAGAGTGCCCAAGAAAAGTCTCAGGCCAAAGCTGCTGTGGTTATTATTCAAAATTTGGCACAATATAATGTTTATATTGTATATATTTATAGAATTTGTTTATATGTCTAATCCTGGCATTCTGTTGTTTTTTGGTCAATATGACACCACAGTGGCACTGTAGGTGCTAACTTTTCTAAGAAAAGGTCCTGACATCTTACTTTTTTAAAATCATTTTTCAATTCCATTCTTTGTTCATTGATACAAGTCTCTGTGTAAGGCAGAGGTAACTTGAGCCAATGTAACCTTGTTGCTGTATATGTCAAGTAGTCACCTGAGTGTAAAGCCAAGAGAGGCTTGCAATCTAAGTTCTGGCCAGCTCCTCTCGCACTCTGAATCTTCCTGACCTTTTAAAGTTTACTTTGCTTTGATTATCTTGTTCCTGAGTACGTACAGGGACAAAAGTTCCAAGGATGTGTCATGGCTTCATAAAGGGACCTCTGGCTTCCTTATGTGTGTCAACCTCCAGGGCATAAGGAAGACATTCAAGGAGATAAGGATATGTTCCTAATAGCAGGAGGAGTGGTGTGTTCAGGACTTTCCTGGGGAAGCTTAGAAGCAGTATTCCTGGGGAAAGGCATAAATGATTCATAAGAAAATTTCCATCAGTCCAATGTCTCCAAATTGTACATATATTAAAGGCTCCCTGAGTTTGCAACAGATGGAGATGGAAAACAGAGATAGCACAATGGCCATCAAGTGTGGCTCAGCTTTGCTGGATCTTTGTCGAGCATCTGGCTGTGCTGGCTTTATGATGTTTGCCATTCTCATCAGAGATGGATGTCCATATTAAGGCTGGGAAGGTGACCCAGTATGAGGAATAAGGTCCCAAAAGTCAATAAAAGAGTCAGGGACAATCTCTGTTCCCACTGTTAGGAGTCAACAAGAGGAGCAAGCTACACACCTGTCACATATGTGTAGAGGCCCTAGGTCAGTCCCAGGCAGGCTTCCTGGTTGTCGGTTCAGTCCTTGTGAGCCCCTGAGCCCAAATTAGTTGATTCTGTATGTTTTCTTATGATGTCCTTGACCCCTGGGGTCCTACAATCCCTTTTCCCCTCTTCTGTGGGATTCCCTGGACGCTGACTCATGTTTGACTGCGGGTCTGTATCTGTTTCCATCAGTTGATGAAAGGAGCCTCTCTAATGACAATTGTGCTAGGCACCAATCTATGAGTACAGCAGAATATCGTTAGGCATCATTACACTGACATTTTTTTCCTTCAGTCATGCTTGGTTCCGGGTTATCTAACCTGTATTCTTAAAAATTATTTTAAAAGACAGCATGGCTCTGAACTCCATTTCTAACTTAATATGCCATCTTTTCAATAGAACCCAATGTTTATAAAGCATCTCAGTTATGAGTATTTCTGTTATTTCAGCCTAAGGACACAAAGACACTGATTGACTAAGTTTCATATAGAGCATTAAGACTAGACCTACTGGAGCTGGAGATAAGCCTCAGTTGATAGAGTACATATCAGGAGAGCATGAGGGACTGAATTTGATCCTCAACACCCACTTAAAATCCAGATGAGATGGTACAAGACAGCAGTCTCTCTGCTGTGGATGCAGAGACATGAAGAGCTCCGAGACATGCTGGCCAACCAGTCTAGCTGAATTAGTGAGCTCCAGGTTCAGCAAGTGACACTGTCTCCAAAAATAAAGTGTAGACTAGTTGAGGACAGCACCAGGTGTTGACAGCAGGCCCCGTCTCCTTAATATTTAGATGAAAATATTAGCCACAGAAGGGATGTTAGGCAGAGTCACAGCGCTCATCTCCATTTGTTTCTTCTAGCACAGTGGAAGAGTCACAGCCCTGTGAGGATTGATTTCATTAAAGAAATGTATGCCTTGAATATATGCCTGTCAACCACTATCTGAACACTAAATGTAGAATGTACACAAGTGCTGTTTCTTGAGTACAGATAAATATATTTTTAAAGATCTGCCTTTTTATTAATGTTTGTTGAGAAATGGTTTCACTATATAGAACAACTCCCATGTTATTAAGGCTAACTTTGAACTTTCTAACTACCACCCCCACCTCTCAGATATGTCACTACCCTTTGGCACTCATTTATTTTTAAATGATAAATCTATGCTTTGTCATTGTTGTTATTTGTATTTGTCAATTTTTTAAAAAATATTATATGGAAACCATTTGTGTTTTTGAAGTGAATATGAAAATGTAGGGAACTATAGCACTGTTTATTAAAATTTTGGATAATTCAAAATATTAAAAATATTGGAAAAAGATAATGATTTCACATCATGAATTCATATCATTATTATAATGAATTATGGGAACAGAGACTAGTCGTGTAGATACAAACATGACTTGTCTGAGACAAATCATCTCAGAAAGCAGTGTATCTCACTCTTTTGCTGCATTTACAATGTACTGACATATGAGCACTGGTGACCATACAGATTTTCTAAGCAGAAAACCTCAGGTTAGAGGCACATGAAGACAAATTGATTTTAATGGAGATTTTTTTTCCCTTGATATAAGTGCTGTGAGATTATGCTCTTGTACATTGTAAATATTTGTCTCCTTACAGGTTTAATAAAATGCTGATTGGCCAGACGGCAGACAGGAAGTATGGGTGAGGCTGCCAGACTAAGTAAACTCTGGGAAAAGGAAGAGCAGAGCAGAGATGCCAGGGAGATAAAGAGGAAGCAGGATCAGAATGCTGCTCTGAGAAAAGGTACTAAACCATGTGGCTAATCATGGGTTAGTTTAAGAATAAGAGTTAGCAAGTAATATGTCTGAGCCATAGACCAAATAGCATATAATTAATATAAGACTTTGTGTAATTATTTGGGACTGTTGGTCCAGATCTTGGGGCTAGGCCAAGCCAGAAACTCTTACTACAGAAAAGTGTTGGCTTTTATCTTGATTCAATCAGCAATACACCTGACATTTTCATTTTAGTTAACATATAAAAAATCTACACATCAGTGGAATGCTATACAATATTTTGATGCCTATGCAATCTTCTAATCAAGGTAATTTATCCCCTAAAATGGTTTCCATTTCTTTGTAATAAAAACTGTGGTCAAATTCATTCTTTCAACTTTTAAAATATATATAATACATCATCATATCTGTAGTCACTATGCAATAGAATGCTAGATTTCTTTTATCCTATATTAATATATCTTAAGATTGGTTGATCAGTTTCTCCCTATCATTCTCTCCTCTCCCAGCCTCTGGTAACCACTATTCTGTTGTCAACATCTCTATGAGCAGCTCTTTTAGATTCTATGAATGACCGAGTTCCCATATCATTTGTCTTTCTGTGCCTAATTTCCCTTCAAATAACACTCTCTCATTCTACTCATGTTACTAAAATGAAATAGATTGCATCCTTTTATTGGCTGAATAGTATTCACTATCCCATTTGCTTCATTGCTAGTTGGGTTGTTTCTGTTTCTTGGCTATTGTGAATGTTGGTGCAATGAATATAACTATAATGTTGTTTCTTCAACAGGTTTATTTCATTTCTTTTGGGTTTATAACTAGCAGTGGTGTTAGGTTTATTTCATTTCTTTTGGGTTTATAACTAGCAGTGGTGTTGTGTATTATATGATAGTTGTATTTTTAATTTTTAAAGAGCCTTCATACTGTTTTTCATATGGGGGCACCAATTCCATTTCCACCAGCAGTATGTAAGGGCTCTTCTCTATATACTGCAACACTCTGACTTTTGTCTTTGGAAGACTGTTTTAACAGGCATAAGGTGGTGTCTCATTGATAGGCATGTTCTAAGGTTCATATTAACAGCAACAAATCCCAAGAAACTCAAGTCATTTTGAGCAAAAAGAACAAAGCAGAAGGCACCATACTATCTAACCTCAAACACATTGCAATGCTATATTGATTAATTTGCATAGTATTTGAATAAAAATACCCATAGATCAAAGGAACAAAATAGAGTATCTTGAAGGAAACCTAAGTCTATAATGAGCTGGCCTGCAATAAAGATGCTGCAACCATGCACTGAAGAAAGGACAGTTTCTAACCTAAATAGTGCTGACAAAGTTGAGTGTCCATGGGCAGAAGAATAAAGCTAGTCATGTCTCTCACCATATTTAAGACAAAACAAAACAAAAACCAACTCAAAATGGATTAGGAACTTAACTGTAAGATATGAAACTCATTAGAATTATATCAGACTAAGAATGTTTTGCAGAGCAAAGAAAATGATCAGCAGTGAAGAATGGGAGGGGATATTGGTCAACTCCAGAATGAGTAAGAGACTCCGACTACACAATTACAAATGATTTAGTTGACAAATGGGCATGTGGCCTAAAGAGATACCTTCAAAATATGTACACTGCATCAACAACTATGAAGAAGCTCGATGTCACTGGTCACCTTTTAATCACCCCAGCAGGATCTTTAGATTCAGCACAGTCAGGATGCTCTCTTCCTTCCTTCCTCTTTAGGGCAGTGCAGGCTCATTTGCTTGTGTTCATTCCTCACTATGTCCTTCCTAGGCTTAGAAAACACTTCCCGAGGAAAAGCATCCAAGTAGTTCTGCTCTTAGGAGGCTTATTCCTCCAGATTAGTGCACTCCCAGCCATTTCGATTCATTTACACTTAGTAAAGGGGTAACAGTAACTTCCAACCATCAGTCCCATAGAGTAAGGGGGTGACGAGAACAGAATACAACCTCATTGCTCTTCCGAAAACCAACAGGACATCCGAAGGTCCTGAGTTTCCTCAGTGGGTTTGATGTTCACCTAGGAGTATGTCTGTCCCTTATCTCCACTCAAAAGAGACTGACCCTGGAACTGAGTATGGTGACGCAGGCCTTTGATCCCTGCACATGGGAGGCTAAGGCAGATAAAACGAAACTAAAACTGATCACAGATCAGTGGTGTTCAACCTTCCTAATGATGTGATCCTTTAATAGGCTCTTAGGTTGTGGTGACCCCCCCAACCATAAAACTATTTTCATTGCGACTATATAACTAATTTTGTTATTGCTATGAATCCTAATGTAAATATCTGTGTTTTCCGATGGTTCTAGGTGCCCCTGTGAAAGGTTTGTTCAACTGAGATGTTGAGAACCACTGACATAAAGAGTTCCAGGATAGGAATATGTAGAGAGCCACGATCTTAGCTGGGGGGGGGGAGAAGAGGGAGGGAAAGAGGAGAGAGGGAGGGAGAGAGAGCGCATGTGGAGAGCCACAAGGAAGTGGCTGCATGTGGAGAACGTTTCCTCTATTTATCTATGGAGCTGTTTTAGTTCCTCTGCGCCTGGTGGCCCAATCCTGTTATCCCGGCATTCACCAAATCTAGGCAGAGAATCAGAGCTCAGGATGATCCTAAATTACTAGCACATTGAAGCACAGCCTGGACTAGGTAAGACAGTTGCAAAAAATTAAAGCCACAAAGATGGCAACAGTATTTGGGTTCCAAATACATTTTTGTTTTACAGAAAAAAATAAAATCAAGGTTTTTTTTTTTTTTTTTTTTTTGGCTTAAAAAAATTGACAGTGCACAAAAGCTGGTTTTTATTTAAACAATGTGAGACTGCACATGCCACTAAAGAAGTGTGAATCTTATTTGTATTAGATCATCTAATACAAATGTATAATGCATTATACATCATGTATAAATGCCATTTTTTAATTCAGGGATTTTGTGAATTCCTTTAATAGGTCTGACATTTTAACTATTTAAATATATTATAATTTTTATTTTCTTTACTGCTATATTTCTGTGTCTAATTAACTACTCACACACCCAGGAGGACTTGCTGGGCAAGAGTTCTGTGTTTTGCTTATCTTAAAACTCCGCCCTTCATCACTTTCCCTGGAATGTCTGCTAGAAGTTGAGTTACACTGAAGGAAATTGAAACAGTATATGAAAGAGGGATGGCTTTTATGAAATGGAATTTGTGGAATGCCCTTATTCTGGATGAGTTGCAGGCTTCCAAATTCCACAGAAACCCAAATAAAAACAGTTATATGCCAGTTAAAACAAGACTTTACACAGTCTCAGAGTGGCCTCTATGCCTCGTGGTGGCATGGCCCTAACTTGAATGCTGCCAAAAAACAATATCATGAGACTACACATCTGACAATAGAGAAAGAAACAACAGGGTTCTTCCAAAGGGCCGTTAACATCCAAACCATGAGCTCTGAAAGCATCCTTGGCACACAAGTTATAGGAGAAAGTCAGTGATCAGCTAATAGAGGAGAAACTTCCATCCTTCACATTTTTCATTCTCCAAAAGATCTTACTATGCCTGTTATATTTAAAATGAGGAATCATAAATGATAAAGCCATTATAGTGTGACAAAAATTGAAAGGTCTATTTACACCCCACCAAAAGCCATAATCTGTAGCTCTACATTTTACTAGTCCTAAAATAAGAACGTCTTTTCTTTTCTCCTTTGGTAGGATCACAGACTGGCACACAGTGGGCATGAATTGATAGTTGCTCAAGGAGTGGATGTCTCAGACTCTTGCTTCAGAGAAGTTTACCCAAGACTCAAAACTCATGTTGATTATACTGTCTCAATAAAACAATAAAGAATGTTTTAAGAAAGAAAATGTGATTAGCATGTGCAGTGTTACAAAATATCTCCTTTCTTCTCAAGTCTAAGGAAGTTTAAAGATATGTAATGTAAATATGTAAGACACATAAGATAAGTACATCATTTTAGACCCAGACATAGCCACTGCTAATGTTATTTAGCTATTCATATTTTTATTCAAATTTAAAATCATAATTAAAATTTCCAAATATACAAATCCTAAGTAGAACATTATTCTAGTAATTAAAATAAACTAGAAATCATTAGTCTATTGCCAGCTTATAAGTAATACATTCAGTTTTCAGTAGTAAGAGCTCCCAACATGCTATCACTGATACAGCTTCGAGTCCCAACACTCAGGAACCTGAGCAAGAAGACCTCATGTTTCCAGTTGCTCTCGGCGACAGATTATGACTTGTTTCAGGACAAACAACCAATAACAATTAAAATGTGAAAACCTAGAGTTCTCAACACAGTTAAACAAAAAAGCCCATAGGGCCGTAGAGGTGGCTCAGAGCCTAAAGCATCTGTGTTGCTCTTGCAGAGGTTCTGGGTTCGATTCCCAGCACCTACACTGTGCTCACAACCATCTTTAACTCCAGTTCTAGGGTCTCCAAGGGCACACATGGTGCACATCCATGCAGGTAAAACACTCACATACACAGAAAATAAATAAGTCTAACAAAACAACAACAACAGCAAACTCAGAACACTAGAACTAAATAATAGTTGAATTAATTTGGTAGAATTAAGATACAATTGAGGAGATTTTCTGAATCTCTAGATTGTCAATATTCATGAAGTGTTTGTGTGCTGTATATTCTTTACATTTTCAAATAAGGACATTTCCTTTTTGTAAGTTAGAGTGTATTCCCTATGACAGTCTAATATTCAGAGCTCAGGTTTCATGATCTTTGATTTAAACCCCCTTTTGTTGGAGAAAATTTTGCACAGCTAGAGTATATAGGTTTATAAGATAGATATGTGAGTCAAACATTTATTTGTAAATTGTAAAAATTCATAGTACATATATATATAATTTTTCATTTGTTAAGTCATGACTGAATATTCAATACTTCAGGATATAGAACATCTTCAATCCTTTTTAAAGTTGATCAATATTTTAATTTTATAATAATCAATGCCAATAATTCTGCATCACATAATTACATAGTGTAAAATGTTTAGAGTCACTCCAGAAATTGTTGGAGACTCTCAAGACAAAAATTAATTTAATTATCTTTTCATGAAACTCAAACAGCAATTTTTAAATTAAGCATATCAATATAATCCAAATATACACTAATTTGATACTCACCTGCTGAAGAATGATAGGAAGAAAACATTAAAAATCATTTCCTGTAATAAAATTATTGTTTCTATAAAAGCAAAAAACTCTTCTGCATACAGTGAAGATATGGCAATTCATGCCCTGCTATAGTCTTGAGTTTGAGTGGAGGTGTATGGTATGCACCATGTGAAGTGCACAAGTCATGGCTTACAACCTAGACTGGGATGAAGTTGTGCAATTAATGCATCATGAGCAGCTTCATAGGTGTTTGATTTTGATTTTCTTTTGGTAGTTGTATCTTCAGAAACCTTTATATGGCTCCCAAAATTTCATAACCTTAACATTAAGTTTGATGACTTTATTGGGGTTGGGACCTACAGTTTAAGAAGCTGGGTTCTATGCTAAGGCATCTATCTGGTGAGAATGCTTTTGCAAATGTCTTTTATTGTGATGATTTAGCTTAAAATGTTTATCTTAAGGGTATGCTGTGGTAGCATCCAGGGTTGCATCATGAGTTGACTGATGAGATGATTGGGAAAGTTCGCAGTTTTACCCTTATGTAAGTTACAAGAACTGTCAGCAGCCCATCCCATTGCAAGGCAGATACACAGAATGCTGTCAAAACCAGAACTCTTTTATTAGAATCAGTATGACACTTGGGATGTGTACCAAAATAACATGAACCCACAGGCCATACTGAAGATGTACGCACAGGAAATCAGAAGTGAATAACCAAACTGCAGTAACCTATTTTCTTTCTCATCTCTAAATCACTGTGGCATGTGATTTCTTTGGAGCCAAGACCACTTTGCCCTGTAAAACATTCAAAGGTATGGCTGTAGCAACTGAAAAGATCAGTGTGAACCACCCTAAAGTTTTGTATTTGGCTTAAAAAAGTTAAGCACCTTTTGAAGGCACTGGCAGTGAATTGGGTACCAAGGAGATTGGGTATAGTCATGTGCTTTTGATCACTATGCCTTAAAAGTCCTACTCAAGGCTTATAATATTAGATAAGAAACTGAAAAGTAAATGGGCACCGATGCAGATTCTACATGTTAGTCCTTCACCTAGACTTTCTAATAGAATGATTATACTATGACTAAGGTATAATAAAAGAAAAATCCAAGCAGGATGAATAACACACAGCTATCCTGTTTGAGCAAGACAGAGTAACAGAAGAAGGTCTAGCTAACCAAGTACTGCCAAAGAAGAGTACCCCAGAGACAGAGATTTCATTTAGTGATGTCTTTTACAAGTTTTGAATGTTAGGAAGAACAAAGGCACAGAAAACATGTACGTGGGGATGAAGTGTGGGAAGCATTCCAAGGAAAATGGAAAACTAACATTATCACAGCATTAAAAAATTAACTTCATTGTTATGAAAATTCAGCATAACAATGTAATCTCTAAAAAGGTTCATCTTGATAAAATGATGTTTAGGGTCACTATGGTTTAAAATGCAAAATACTGAAGAAATACATTAAAGAGATACCAGTGACTAATAAATATATTGAAAAATACTCAGCACCACTTATCATACAGAGGCATGCAGTCTCAAACTAAAATGAAATACCACTTTATACTTAATAAATGTCTATAGTAAAAGCCTATTTGTCTCTATTAACAAGTGTTGACCAGAGTGTGGTACAACTAATGTTTGTACATTGTTGGTAGAAATATAAAACAATGCTTTGGAAAATGTTTGAGACCCTCTTGTAAACATAAAGGCTGACAATAAAACTTATCAACTCTGCCCATGCAAGAGAAATTAAAATGTACATATACATATTTATACACATATTTGTATGTTGTTATTCATGGTAGTATTGCTCACAGAGAGCAAATGATGGAAAGTGCTTAAATGTTTAAATGTTAATTAGCTGGTGAGTGAACAGATAAATGGAGTTTGGTCATACAATGAAATGCTACTCAGTGATGAAAAGGAACTACTAAGGTGTGCTAAAAACATGTATGACCCTTATTAAGCTAAATAGGAGACATGTCCTTAAGATCCCATACAACATCATGTCATCATATGACATGTCCAGAAGAAAATATTTGGGAAAAAGTACATTAGTGGTTATCTGGAGGTAAAAGTGAAAACAAAATTTATCATAAAGGGGCAAAAATGGAAGATATGTAACTTGAATAGATTACTAAACATGGTTATTGGGACCCAGAATGGGCTACTCAGCTATACTGCGTAGAGGCAGAATAATGAATAAATTTGGGAAGTTTAAAGACCTGTGATCTTAGAAAATACAAGGTAATTTTGGTGGAAATAAGGTACAAATCAGTAGGTCTTACAACATGAATGAATGGAAAAAGTTTGTTCTGAAAAGGTCTAGAAACTGAAGCCTAAAGAGATGGAGTTTAGGAATAGGGGTTGGGTTAGGGTTTCCTTGGGTTGTTTTCTGAGATAGGATTTCACTCTGTAGTCTAGGGTGGCCTGACATTCAGGATGTAGCCCAGACCAGCTTTTGGTAGCAGTTACCTCTCACTCTCCAAAGTGCTGCGATTACAGAGGCGAGGCACCGTGCCTCTTTTAGGATTGAGGTTGAATGAACTACATTTACTTGGAGTGAAGGTGAGGTGGAGGGTCGGGTTTGTTGTTATAATTTGTTTCATTTTTAATCTGTGTGGAGAGAGATGCTGTAAGATCAAAACTAAAAAGGAAGCCAGAGCTAGAAGCTGCAGCCTTATTCTGGGTGTGGTGGTGGGTGTGGATGAGAGTAACATTCCATAGTAAGCCAGGAAGAACTGAAGTCTGATTTGTGGGTTCGCTGTTCAAGATAACTTCACCAAACGACACTGGAGTGGATAGAGGACTATCTCCTGGATAAGTACAGATATATCCCAAGACCTTTGAAGATCTTAACAGCAAACAGAACCTGAGCTAAAATTTAGCTTTTAATCTGACTTTCCCAGTTCAGTGGTCTTCCAAGTCAGACTTGTATAATTCCTTTGCATTGTCATAAGATCATTTATTTTATTATATTACTAAATAAAATTTGTGCAATATTGAGATAATTTGTTTTTCATTTACATAGGATGTTTAATTGTGTAAGGAAAATGGAAAGTATCTTTTACCTGAACTCATTATAATCATTCACTTGAAAAATACAATGTAACCTTATTGTAATTAAAAATAGAGTACTTTACCTAATAATTTATAATAATTTCCATTAAATAAAAATTAAAAAAAATAAAATTATTAAATCTTAAAAATTAAAAAAAATCCTGGTGCTGAGTTCAGGAGCATGCAGGGGTGCAGAAAAGCTGCAAAAGAATAGCCTCACTGACAGGGGATGGGGGAATTTGAGAATAAACCATGTGTACCAAATCTAAATGAGAGGCCATCTAAATGCAATGTATTTTATCACAAACCTTTCATTCCAAAAGAGAAAGATGGGAATTCCTGGAAGGATCTGCTTGCTTTATCAGAATTTGTGAAAACTATTAGATGTTACATGAGATCATCTTCAGGATGGATAATGCTATTTTTGAAACAGGGTCTCATGTAGCTCAGACTGGCTTTAAATTCTCACTGTGTAGCTGAGGATGTTAGTCTCCTGATCCTCTCGTGTGTGCCTCCCAGGTGCTAGGATCACAGACACTGATGGCCACACATGGTTTATTGGGGCTAGGGATTGGATCTTCTGCATGCTAGACAAGCACACATTCAACTGAACCACATTTTCCATCTTGGGTAATACTACTGACTGGTAGACTTCAGAATTTAAAAATAAAGTTGGGTCCTCAAATATAAGTATGTTTTTTGGTTGGCATAGTTTGTTCTATAGAACTTAAAAAAGCCATCAAAGCAATATTATCTAGAATCAACATGTGGCAATAATGCGCTTTCCAAGGCTGTTTCATTTTGCCAGAAGTTACCATGAATAGAACCAGAAAATGTCCAAAGTGGCCAGTCTATGAGAGAAAGAGAAAGATGGAAAAGCAGAAAGCTAAATGATAGAAAAGTGGAAGGAACATCTAGAAGCTGAGTAAGGGACAGAAAGAAAAGAAGGCAAATGAGAAAAGAAGGAAGCCAGCATTAGCTATACTTCCACAGTGTAGAATAAATATTAACATATTGGCCAATAATGTTGCCATCTTTTTGGGAACACTTTCTTTTTACACAAATCATTATGGTATTATTGCTTTTTAGTGAGACCTCACTTCATAAAATACTGTGTTTATTTTTCTCAGAAAATATACACCTCTAAAATATAATTTTAAATATTTGTTCACAGGGCTGGGTGTATGGATCAGTGATAGAGTGCTTGCCTTGTATTGTGTATCCTTGGGTTCCATCCTCGGCACTGAAGGATAGATGATGACATCAATGATTGTTGTGCCCAAATTCCCCAAAGAGACCACCAGGGACCAGAGAAGTCCAGAATGCAACAGCAAGGTTTATTTAGGTAAATACAAGCCATGGCAGGGAACCCAGTCCAGCTCTTGACATATCAAGACCAGGAGGGGCTCCTGAGGGGAGCTTAACAGCCACTTTTAAAGGGAAAAAACCACAATTTGGGGTTACTTTAGTACAAGGTTGTGTGCTGACAGCTAATCTGGGGAATTTCTCCTTGAATCTGGGCCCAAGGATGATGGTGGTGTATTTTGACTAGAGCATTTGGTGGTCAGATAGCAGGGTTAGGGTGGTATGGATTCTGTTCTAGCAATAGTCTCTGGGAACTGGGTGAGGGACTCTTTCTCAGGGCTCTGTCTGCTTTAGTTCTGCATAGTTCTCTAAAATGGAAGACTCCTTTTAGTCCTGGACCCCACCTGGATAATCCAAGTGTCCAGCCCATTCTCTCCTATAACTGGGCAAGCCCCTGCCAGGAATGTGGAACTGAACTCTATTTTATCTCTATGGCTACTAGAATACAAAATGGCATTTCTTGAGCTAAGTCTACTTCTTCAATGATGACAACGATGATGATAACAATGAATTCTATTTCAATTTAATCTTGTAAATTTGACTTATTTGACTTAAGGAGCACATGAAATGATTTATAAGGTTTTTCTTTTTTGCATTATCACTTTTGTCAATGTTAATAAAAATCTCAGCATTAATAATATACTTTTATATAAAAAAAGAAATTACTTAATAGCTATTCCTATATGAACAAGTGTTAGAAACAAAATATATGACTGTTCTGGGCTGTGCTCAGGAGGGATGGAAAGCCTAATTATGGAAAGAATTTGATTATTCCTTACTGCCTAACAGTACTTAGGAGGAGAAGTATTCAGCGCCAAACATAGGATGAGACATAATAAGATTCTGTCTCAAAAAAGTATTTAGAAATATATAATAATTGGACTAGAATATTTTGGGATTCTTTTTTCTTCAAGAAAATGCATGAGCATGGACAGGCAAAGCAAATATTTACCATCTACTGTAGTTTATAATAAGAAAAACTGACAGGTCTTAATTGCAGAGTGTTTAGTTACCTTATTGTTGATTCCAGAATGCTCTTATGCCACACTGATTCTTTAGAATGTTCCCTGATGTTTCAGATCCATAGTTATTTGTTGCTAGTGACTCATAGTCACCTACCAGAGATGTTATATGGAGAGATGTGGGCTGTACATTGGGAAGAACAGCTAAGTCAACCTTTATAGGCTTTTTTCTCCTTAAAGTGATTATCTAGCTGGTTTTTCAAAACATAACCTAAATCCTTCTGCTAGTAACAAATCCCAGAAATCCATAAAACCTGCAGTATTTCATATTAACAAATATTTACAAAGCTTTAAACCAATAATCATGTATTTTGTCATTATATGGAGCCAAACACCCATGTATAATTCCCATCCAGAAGAGCTCATAATCTAAATTTGCTCTACACTAAGAATGAAAGAATTTGCAAAAATTAAAATAATGTCCATGAGACCAGACAGTCAAACAATGAGGTTTCTGCTTCTCATTTAAAGGAGTTGGGAATGACAGAAGAAACAACCCAGAAGAGAGTCTGAATCCTCCACTTAGTCATCTTTTCAATTATTTTTCAGCTTTATAGAGTTAACCTTACTGGGTTTGATTAAATTCAAGCTGCGATCTTTCATAAAAAGCAATGGAGGGCCCAGATGGCTTAACAGTACCCCCTTTAGTGAGAGAAAATAACTTGAAGACCTTTTTATTTTGTCTAATTAAAGTATTTGTGCTGGGTGACCTGAGTGAATTATTATTCTAAGAGAAGTCTGTGTTACAAATATTCCTTCTAAAGTAGTGATTGTTTTATAGAAGAGTGCTACTTTAACCATTTCAGTTATATCCTAGGACTAGAGTGTCAGGAATGTGACATTTTGAAGCTAGCCTATGATACCATCTTTGGGATTTAAGTCTGAAATTACTGTACTTGACAGTCAATAGAACAAGGTCCAGTGGAACAGAAAGCCAGGAAGATCAATGCATTGCTTTCTCTCTGTTCCATCCCCAGATTACCTTAACTCTTGTCAAAATATTTTCAAGGATAATTGAAAATATTTTGACAAGACACAATCAGCACTCTTTCTTAATGTTGAAACCATCGTTTGTAGCAGTAAAACAAATACAAGGAAAGCCCCATGCATCATAACTCAGCATGAGTAAAGCACTGTCTTGCCATGCCTTCCCATGTCACCAGTTAACTGTTGGAGACAGAGAATTCAGATGAGAAGATGGGAACAGGTTAGGAGGTTGTAAGCAAGTTGAGAAATGCAGTAGGAAATTAGACAATCGTCTTGCATGTACTCTTGAGCATATTCGTTTGTATCATTATTTTCCATTTTCTTTGTATTTTGTCTGTAATCAAGACAACATCTGGGATAGGTTCTTCTTGAAAAACCCTTCTAGGAAAAAAAAAAAAAAAA
>PVIH01009787.1:0-25936 GCA_004025045.1 Sigmodon hispidus | reverse complement strand
GACATCATATTTGCTGCATCTCCAGCAGGGGTGTAACCGCTTCTATAGGGTAGGTTCCTATGAGGACATCATATTTGCTGCATCTCCAGCAGGGGTGTAACCGCTTCTATAGGGTAGGTTCCTATGAGGACATCATATTTGCTGCATCTCCAGCAGGGGTGTAACCGCTTCTATAGGGTAGGTTCCTATGAGGACATCATATTTGCTGCATCTCCAGCAGGGGTGTAACTGCTTCTATAGGGTAAGTTCCTGTGAGGACATCATATTTGCTGCATCTCCAGCAGGGGTGTAACCGCTTCTATAGGGTAGGTTCCTATGAGGACATCATATTTGCTGCATCTCCAGCAGGGGGTGTAACTGCTTCTATAGGGTAAGTTCCTGTGAGGACATCATATTTGCTGCATTTCCAGCAGGGGGTGGAATTCTGTAACATTTTTATGACTGTCTTATCTTTTGGTCCAAAAACGACAATGCAAATTAATACTATGTTAGGATATATTGAAGAACTAGGAATTTGTACACTCAAAAATTTAAATTAAAACTCTAAAATGCTCAACTGGAATGTTATTCTGTCTTTCCCCTTCCCTCAAAGTAAAAGAACAAAGCTCTGGGTGATTTTAATTATCCAGTACAGCAGAAGAAGTGCTTAAATTTTTTATTCCAGATAAGACAAGTAATAGATTCCAGAAAGCTGGGTATTATTTATTCCAGCTCCCCTGTAGTACCATGAATGAGTTTAAAGAACAATTTCCTCATTTTTCTGAAAATAGTCTCTTGTGGGTTCAGCTGGGGGTGGTGGTGTTTCAAAGCTTGGTTTATGAGATGTCACCCCACACACACTATTTAATGCCTCTTACCTATAAATATATAGAAATTATCAATCACAGAAATTTAGCCTCTAATCCTCATTTTCAGGTTTCTATGGCAACAGAAGTCTTTTTTTTTTTAAGAGAGAAAGAAGTAACAGAGACATCAGCAGTCGTAACTTGTACAATTAGTAAGTAAGTAGGTTACTATTAATAATAAGCAAAGTTTTAAATTTCCAGATCTTTAAGGCCAGAATGTTGATGCAGGACTAAAACTAATGTCAGCTATGAAAATTATTGCTTGAGAACTATGGCAAAATTAGGGAGGGGTCTTTTATCAAGAGAAATTAGATTTCAAGTCCTTTTTGCACAAAGTATCATTCCTACAGCTGAAAGTGACACCTTTTTATGCTAATATTTCCTTTTTGAGTCCTGATTTATTTGACTTCAGGTACGTTGATAAATGCCCATGGTTAAAAATTTTATTTAGAAAGTAATTCCAAAATTATCTAGTATGGATGGGTACCCTATAGTACTTAATATTTTATTCAGTTTATGGTTTTTTTTTAATTGCTTCTCTTCATTAAAGGCTTTTACTACAAAGATAAAAAATACACGAAACACATCAAGTTCATGCCCATATAAGGGATTAGTGCCTCAACTTCCAAAATTTCTTCTCTCCCAACTTCCCCCCTAACTTCTCCGTGCTGCTTCCTTCCATTGCCTTGGTGTACGAGCGTCCACAGACCACAGCCTACTCTTACCTTCTCGGTGACATTCAGATGCAGCAAGGGATGGAATCAGATTTTAGCCATGCTTTCTTAAAAGTAAAGAGTGAATTCAGGCAGAGACATTAGACATGTCTTTTCAGCTTTGAAACTATTTTAAGTTTACCTTTGAGGAATATGGGAGTGGAGGGCACGGGGAAGGAACAATGGACAGATCTTCTGCTGGAATATTGTGACGGATATACTGACAAATATTTCCTAACAAACTGGTACTAATAGGCAGTTTTTGTTTCCTTTCCTCACAACGTAAATATACTTCTGGATGGAAGCAGCTATGCCATTATAAGACTACAAAACAGCCTTGGCTAGCTTCAGTACCTTATGGAGCAAATGAATAACTTGAATTTTAAAGCATCTTTATATGTTTACTGATGATAAACTATTTTCAGTGCAGGAAATGGATCTATCCCCAAGGAGACATACTCCCCCAAATTACTTTGCATGAACCAATGACTTGGAAGAGCTTTGTGGTTTCCCTCATTCTTTTATCTTGGAGCAGCTCTTGTAACATCTCTGTAGACAGTCGGGGTGACCTTGGGAAAGTCACAAATAATTTCTTCGGGGCTTAAGTGCCATGATTTCTATCGTTCATCCTCTCTTTCTATGCACAGAAGAAAAATACATGGAAAGCTCAACGCACTCCCAAACTTGTGATATTTCTAGAAATCTCAAAAAAAGACTGAATACATTTTAAAGCAGTATCATGAAAGCCAGGAAGCAGATAGTTTTTGAAGTTAAGCTGATTGTGAGCTGGAACCCTTGGGACCACCCTAAACCCCCAAAACCTTGGCTTCTCGCTCAACTTCTCTAAGAATGGCCAGGACCAAGGGCCTGTGTCTCAGTGTGGGGCCCACCGAGAAAGGACTCCCCTCGCCCTCGTCTAGCTCTGGCTTCTGGCTGAGAGTGGCTCCAGGTCCCGGGCGGGTGCAGTCTGTGTTCGGTAAGCGATTAGCAGGCAGGACTGGCGGTGTACAGACACACACAGAGGCGAGTCCCGCCACGGGGCTCCGTCCATTCTTTCCTACTTTGCATTCCTCCGTGCACAGAGACCTTAGCCTCCAAGCTTTAGAGGGATTTAACCGAGGAGCGTCCGGGCGTCTGTGCCATGCCTCGCAACGGCTAACACAGTACCACTAAGTTCCTTCGCAGGACTCTGAGTTACCGCCAAAGAGCGGATCGCACGCCAGGGAGAGAGGGTAGGGGAGGCTCGGCGACCATGCACGGCGTGCGGCGCCTCCAGCGTGGAGGATGGGACGGAGGAGGAGCAGAGCGCGGAGAAAGGGGAGAGCGGAGGAAAAACACTCACGCCAATGGGTAGCAGGGAAAAGGTGAGAAGGAAGGGAGTAGGAGCGGGAACCAATGGACGGGAGAGGCGGAGACAGGGGGGAGGGGCGGAAACCAATGGGGAGCGGGGCCCGAGCGGGGACGCGCTCCCGCGCGCTCGCGCGCCCCTTCCCTCCCTCCCTCCGGCGCGGCAGCTCGCACCTCCCCCGGGTTCCCGGGAGACCAGGGCAGGGGCGGGGCCGAAGCGGGAGCGCGGCTCGGGAGGCGTCGGGAGGTGAGTGCCGCGGGGCGGGGGGGGGAGGGGGAGAGAATCAGAGGCGGGCGCGCGCGCGGGCACGTTACGCGCGCCCCCGCCGCCCCCGGCCGGGTGTGTGGCTTGGGGGGCGCGCGCGCGCGAGGGAGCGAGCGCGGGCTCGTGCGTTCCGGCGGTGCGCGCCGGGGAGAGATGCTGAGGTAAAGTTCGGGAGAGAGGGAGAGGAGATCCGTGAGCGCGAGGAGCCCGAGTGGCCGCCATTACTGAGGCGAGCGCGACGGCGGGCGCAGGGGGACGGGGGGAGGGTCGGGGCGGCGGGCGGGTTAGCCGGCAGCGCGAGCCGCGGGGCGTGTGTGTCGGCGAGGGCGGGGAGCCGAGGGGGGAGCGCGCCGGCAGCGAGAGGCGAGCCGAGAGTGGAGGAGGAGGAGGAGGAGGCGGCGGCGGCGGGAGCGCTCCCCAGGAATGTCGCTGCCGCCGCCACCGCCGGGGCCGCTGCCGTTGAGGAGGCGACGGAGGAGCCCGGCGTTGTTAGGTAGGACCTCGAGAGGCGGCCGCGCGGGGCCTGCCGCTCCCCTCCCGCTCCCCTCCCGCCGGGGACCCTCGGTGCCCGCCGCCGCCGCCGGTTGTAACCAGTTCAGGGGGCTGCGGCCGGGCGGCTCGGTCCTCGCAAGGCCGGGCCGCGGGAAGACGGTCGGCTGAAGGGCAGAGAGGCCGGAGACCGGCCGCTTTCCCTACAGGTGACCGGGCCGGGGTCGGCGGAGGCCTGCTGCTGCGCTGATCGGCGAGCTCGCGCCGGCCCCGCCAGGCGTCCGCTCCCCGCGCCACCTTCACTTGTCCGGGGCTTGCAGGGTGCGCGGGGAAGGAAGGAAGGTGGCGGGGGCTGCTGCTGCTGCTGCTGCTGCTGCTGCTGCTAACGAGTTCCACCTGGCTGGGGGAGCGCGGGGGGCGCAGCTCGGCGGAAAGCCGATCTCAGCTGCAAACTTAACCGCCTTTCCGGGGGATCGGCCCTTTCACTTTTTCTCCTTATCTCCTCGACTCCTCCCTGGCTTCACTAGCACATTCCCATCTGCTGAAGCTTGGGCTAAGGGAGTGAGAAGTTGTACTGCGCCAGCCAAACACAGACGACTCCTTCCTGTCCTTTGATTGCTCCTGGGCTGGGGCTTTGATCCCAAGTTTTTCTTCTTCGCTGGAATAACCTCTAAAATTTCCCTCGGTTTCCAGCAAAGAAAAGTATCGGGGTGGGGGTGGGGAGCGGCTCGGGAGCGCGCGTGCACTTATCCACACATAAATACATTCGCTCACACCCTCTCCAGCGTTATTGGAAATGCAAGTGAGGTGCAAGCTCTGTGTGTAGCTGAGACTGAAAGATGCTAGAAAGTAAGGGCAAACTGTTAGGACCGCTAATAAAATTCCCAGAAAGTTGCAGGGACGTTCATACTTTGACCATATGATGGAAATCCATCAGCGCTTAGTAAGAGACAAGTAAAATGTACAAAATGTAAACCAAAATAGTGAAACGAGTGGATTTTTGCAAGCACTTCTAAACTTAAATTTTACCAGTCTGCTTTCTTCTTTTGAGAAGGAAGAAAGCAAGGACATTTTTCAAAATGTTCAAACGTGTGAAACAATGAAGTGCCTCTCTGTTGCTAGTCTTCGTGCCTGTTGCCTTCTGCAGGTGTTTGGGGTGGGAATTGGCCATTCTGCTTAAATCCAAAACCAGTAAGTGTCCAATTTAAGAACGATGTTAGAGCTGTTTCCCTGAATCGAGACTACTCCGTTCATAGACGAGTTCTCTCAATCTCCACTTAAAATGGTTCTTCTGGCAACCATTTCATCCATATGTAACTATTCCCGAAAAATATTTGGTTTCAATATAGACTTCAGTAAAATGTGTTTGGAAATGTTTTACTGTCAGTTCCAGTTTATATTGCATGATACTCCTTTTCAGTGTTGTGGGTTTATTTTTTCCATATTGAGATTAATATTATAGGTAACCTGCAGCTTCCAGAGGAATTTTGCTTTAATTTTAAATTTCTCATTTGTGCTTTATTAACCTTTGTAATTGACCCATATTTCTCCTATCTATAGAAGGTAGAGCAGAGCAAGAAAGTTATAAGTGTGGGTCACAATAACCTGCTAAGGCATTAGAGAAGTTTATATAAATTGTTGATTGAAAGGTTAGGGATATATGTGCTTTTTAACTTAAAGAAATTGGTCTGATTTAAAGCAGAATCTAACAGTATAGGTAATTAGATAACTATTGATTTGGTTGACTTCTTTCGGCTACAGGCTACATTCTTTAACCCAGGTCAGCATGCCTTTAGCATTCTTTGCATATTCATTATTAAGAGCATTGGGAGTGGACTTGGTTATGTGTGGATAGAAAAAAAACCTCACAAAATTGTGCTTATTACTTTTTTAAAAATGTATCATTGTTTATTTAAACTATTTTGGTAATTAGATTCTTTCCTTCTTGTGGTGCTTGGAACCAGGACCTTGCACAATGCTCTACCACAGAGCTGCATCTCTAGCCCCTTTCAAAAATCAGTCCAGTATCTGGATTTCTCATTTCTCTTACATGGTATTTACCTTGATTTGGAGAACTATCTCCCCCTTTTTTTTCAACAGCAGATGTAGCACAGTTTTTTTGGGGAGACTAATTTTCACATTGAAAGTTAGTGTTTTCTATGAAATAAAATGCTGTATTTATTTTTTGGGGGTATTGGAAGTTATGGTCCAGCTTCAGATAATAGTTATGTACACACTGCTAGGAATTGAACCCAGGTGTTTGAGCATACTGGGCAGTCACCCTTACCAGCATCCTTAGGCTTTATTTTTTTTTTAAATTGAACAAAAATGTGTTTCATGAGTACTATACTAAACTTTCCCAATTGTTTATTTGGATAGATAGTTTTTTCAAGAGGGCATTGAGACTCAAGAAGCATTCTGTATTGTTTTTTCATCTTTGTAATGTTAAGTACAAGAAAGAAATGTGGTGTCTAAAAGAATAATGAAGAAATTTTAATAAAGTCATATGTCATCCATTTGGCAATTTGTGTAATGAGCCATTTAAGTGTAAGGTTCTGTTGATTTTATCAAACTAGGGGAAAATGCTTTGGGTTGGTGTAGAATACTTATCTAGCAAGTATGTACAGGGCCCTTGGTACATTCCCTAATAGTGCAAACAAATTAGAATGAAAGGTTAGAATTTTTTAAAAATCAAATATATGAATTTAAAATATGTCTTTGAGTTTTAAACATTCCCTTGGATGCCTTGAGACTATCTATGACAAGTCTCCCTCTCGAACTGAGGTAGTTTCTGTTTTTAACCCATGGAAATTAGTCTGCATTAAGAAGTGTTAAAACCTCTGATTTATTGTTCATTAATTTGATTATTTTTATTTAGCACTTAATAACATGTCATGGTGATAAAATGATAAATTAGAGGTTAGAGTAGTTCAAACTTTAGTAAGAGGTAGTGACTGTACAGGATTAAGTAGATAAAATACCTGAGGTGCAGAAAAAAAAAAAAAAACAACTTTCTATCATTGTCTTTGTGGGAATCCTTCACAGAAGAATATATTGTGAGTTCTTGTTACACCCCTCTGTGTTCTGGAAGCTGACTCCACAAGGCTGTGCAAGAAAACAGTAACTTTTCGTCTTACCCTTAGAATTAGAAGTATTACTTAGGAAAAGCTCAGTGTAACTTATTTCATGGTTAAAATCTGACTAAATTTTGTCACTTAAAATTTTCTCAAGCTTTTATCATTGAGAGTTATTGTCAAACATTAGTTTTAATTTCCCCTCTAGCTTTAGTTTGATCTTGTTAACCTTAGCAAATTTATTGAGCATCTGGGCACTAAGAAATAATAAAAGTATATTTGAACTATAGCCTTAACTCCTATCAGAACTTAAGAGTTTATTTTTAATCTTGATGTCTCCTCTCCCATATATGTTTTTATATATGCAGATGCCCTTGGAGGCCAGTAGGGCATCAGCTCTCCTGGAGCTGGAGTGATGGTAAGCTTCTGGGAATGAAACTCCCAGCCTCTGCAAGAGCAGTACCTGCTCTTAATTGCTAAGCCATGTCTCAACCTCCAGAGCTTATGGTTTTGAGAGAGAGAAAGAATTTGAGGCATGAAACAACATAACAATAGTTAAATGTGAGTCCAGTACAGAACTGGTGAATTTGGCTTCAGGATAGTACATTACTGATTTACAGTTTGCTTTAAAGGCCTGGAGATTAGGCTCAGTAATAGGAGCACTAGCTGCTCTTCTGGGGCACCCAGGTTCTAGTCCCATCATCAATATGGTAGCTAACAACCATCTGTAACTTCAGTTCTAGGGGAATCTAATGACCTTTATGGCCTTCATGGGCATTTTATCCATTCAGTATACAAACATACATATGGGCAAACTACCCATGCACATTAAGTAGAACTTTAAAAAAAATACATAAAATGTGGTGTAAAGAAATTTTTATAGAAGAGGTACTATCTGAAAGTAGTATATAGTTAGGATAATGAAGAGGAAAAAAAAACATTGAAATAGTAATGACTATGGACAAAAGTATGTGGGAAGTGTAGGCCAGGTTGGCAAGTGAGAAGAAAATACTAAGTAAAAGTGTAAGAACATCAGTTTGTATCTCATGAATAAATTGAAATATTAGGAGAAAATATAAATCCAAGAGTAATAAAAAGATTGTGGAGAAATAGACTGTCTCTTCTCACTGTATTGGACATCTTTGGGGAGATGGACCTCAGTACTTGGCTTCCAGTTTGGTATAGTTTGTCCATTTTCTTGTTGACTATATACCCTTTTGCTGATTAAATATTTATTCTGTGCTTACTATTTCTATGCTTACCTTTTCAAAGCCAAGGTGGCACTTCTTTTTGACTATTTAAGGAAATGGCTGGTGAATGGGATTCTTTAGATATTTCTAGGAATACCTAGATGTTCTTAAAATTTTCTGAACTTTATGGTCTTGTTTGTCATCTCTCTTTTACCTCATTTCATTACCAAGTTCCATGTCTTTGGAGATAACACCTGAAACTAAGGTGTTATCACCATCTGTTGCTAAAACTGATTAGCTTTTCATTGAAAAACATTGACTCATTTCATGTGTCTAGTGCCAGTCACATAGTTCTTATCTAACATTGTTCTTTTAGTTCTGCAGAGACAGTTGAGGTGCTTAAGCATACATTAATCCATTTTTGTAGGCTTTGTATCTCATCAGATTCGGCCCTGTATTCTTTTAGACTCTTCTGTTTCTTTTTACAAGGTCTACCTACTGTTTGCCCTTTTAAAGGATATATTTTAAGCATATTTTGTATCTTACTGTATTTTTCTATTTCCCGATATGTTTGCTGTGTTCAGTTCACTCCACATTAAATTATACATCTGAAATGTCTTCTCTTTGAAACCCAAACCCCATCAAATCTTTTCTGTTCACAAAAATTATTCATCTCAGGGCTAGAGAAGTGCCTCAGTGGCTAAGAGCATTGACTTCTCTTGCAAAGGACCTGAGTTTGAGTCCCAGCACACACATGGCTGCTTCTTTTGGCTTCCAGAGGCACCAGGTACACATGTGGTGCATGTACATACATATAAGCAAAATACTTAGATAAATTTCTTATTTGTATCTATATGTTTAAGTATTTTGCTTGTATACTTTGACCTTTGGGTCAGATCTGGACTGTTCATTTTTCTGTAATGCCCTTTTACATTGTGAAATAGCTCTCAAAATTATAAGAGTAATATTTTAGAGTATATGAAAATTATATAGAATTCAAATATTTGTGTCTAAATGAAGTTTTATTATATCATGATCATTTTATTCTCAAATCAAGTAATAGGATAGACACTAGACAGTATGCAAAACCTACTTAGTGCCCAACCCGTTATGGAAAAAAACGGTTTCTAAACCATGGCCTATTGTAGCTTGTAACTTAGCTTTCATTTATTTGAATTCATATTGTATTTTTCAGCTCCATGATATATATCAGATTGCTTTTATTTCCTTAGCTATAGTACTATAAAGGTGTGTGTTTGGGGAGGAGGGTTATTGTTAGTGGTATGGAGATTTTTGTTTATTTTTAAGACAGTCTCGTGTTTCCCAGACTGGCCTCCAGGTTGCCATTTAGCCAAGGATGACTTTGAATTTCTGATCTTCTTGTCTTTGTTTTCTGTGACTGTGTTGTGATTATAGGTGCATATCACAGTGCTTGTTTACTTTTTAGACTTACTGAGGCAGGTTTAGTCTGGGCTGTTCCAAACTTACTATGTAGACAAGACAGGGTATGCTTTCTGCCTCAGCTTTCCAAATGATGGAGTTACAGACATTGGGTTACCTTGATCAGCAAGATTCTATATATAGGGTAGAAAATGTTTCTTAACCTCTTGACACATTTTTAAAAATGTCCAATGTTTTTAAAATTCTTTACCCCTTTGTATAAGATTGTTCGGCTTGCTACTATTCCCATCATTAAGTGTTCTCACTTTTTTTTTTTTAAAAAAAAAAAAATGTGACACTGAGGACTACTGAGATGGCTTAGTGTTTGTTTATAGGGGTGCTTGCCATCAAGCCTGACAACCTTAGTTTGATCCCCAGGGCCCACATGGTGGAAAGAGACGACTGATGCGCGCGCACACACACACAGCACGCACGCACGCACGCACATGTGCACACGCACACCTGCACAAAATGAATGTAAGTTTAAAACATAACGGAACCTTGCTTACAGCCATTCACATAATGAGAATAATGGATCCTTCTCTGTGTAGCATTATAAATACAGAGAATAAACGTATTCCCTCATCCCACTTCTTGGTGTTTTATGGAGGGGTAAGCATATTCATAGTGGCTTAGTGGCCCTACTCATAGTGCCTTTGGACCTTCTAAGTCTCTGGCACAAACTTAAGCAGATAGCAGCTAAACATAGGCAATACAGATTGTTCTCTTAGGTGAAAGAAAGCCTTGCATGCTTTTATTTCCACTGTAAAATCAGGAAATAGACTAGTATAAATTTGGAGTACCTTTCTTATGAAGACATAGGAAAAACGTTATCAGAGAAAGATGTAGATTAAGTAATAAGGTCTACAGTTACTTTGTTTGGGATTAGTTTAACTGATTTACAGTTGCCTTCATCATTGAACATCCCCACCCCACAATAATTTGAAATGTTAAAAGGTAGAAATGGATAAAAGTAGATTTACTTCTGTTGAATAGAGTTTAGGAAGCTGAGAGTTCCTACCTAGATTACCCTTACCTTCCCTCCACCTCTTGGAAATACTTTACTATTTATAGTATATGTTAGTGGCCAAACTATATGTTTTGGAAAGATACTGGACATTTTAGATTAAAATATTCTTATTAGATTTTATAAGCCGATAACAGTATTTGGATTTCTGTTAGTTGTGCCAATAATTGTGACTTCAGGATTTTATAATGGTTTTATAGTTGTGTGTACTGAGCCTGGAGATTGGGTCACTTATTACTTGCTAAAATTTATTGTGTTCCCTGTGTGTGCCAAGTATTCTGGGAACTTGGAGATTGGGTAGAAACAGAGAATTCCAGAATTTGCAGGTTAGGCACTACATAATTGTTATAAGTTTTGAAAGATTCTCTTCATTATGCTCTTATCTGAAGATCAATTGGTAGAATTGACATTTTGCAGATACATTACATTTAAAGAGAGTATGCTTTTGTTTCAGAAATCTTTTTTCAAAGGTAAAATGTAGTAATACATTATTGATTTTTTATTAAGTATTACATTGTTGAATTACTTCAGAATCTTATGTATGCTAAAATGTTACCTATTTTTGCTTATAACATTGACAGATCTGTCAACAAGAACTAGCAAGATTAACAGAATATATCAAGTTTACACTAATTTTTTAGTATGAAATTTTCTTTTTTTTTCTTACATTATTTTGGACAAGTTTGCCTTAGCTTATGGAACATAGAATGATCTTTGTGTTGGCTTTGTCTTTGTGAATGTTTAGTTACATTGGGTTAAGATTGAGTTTCAAAATACTTTGGAAGTTATTTCTGTATAATCAGGTCTTAGAAATGTAATTTCCTACTTGTGACTTTAAAAAAGACTAATATTTAAAATCAGTTACATTCAGAATTATATTTCTTATTTTTAGGCTTTTAAATTTAGCTTTTATTTTATGTGTCTGAGTGCTTTGCTGGCATGCACAGCTGTGCATCATGTGCCTGCAGTACCTGTGGAGGAAGAGGATATCACAACTCCTGGAATTGTAGTGATGTGTGGTTGGGAGGGACCATGTGGTACTGGGAGTGGAACTTAGGTCCTCTACAAGAGCAGCAAGTATTCTTAACTGCTGTGCCATCTCTCCAGCCCCTATCTCTCTCTTTTTAAAATTAGCTTTAAATATTATAAAAATAGTTGCTTATTCTGGCCAAATACATTATTATGCACCATAGTTAACTTTGATTCAGATAACCTTCATTTTTGTAAACGTTTTCATCTTAATATGATCTATGAATCTGTTATGTGAAGTTCTTTTTTAGGCTTGTGAACTACACTACTGCAATGAATATAGATTTGTGTCTTTTGGGCTCTTTCATTAAATATGGAATGAAATAGGAGAAGGAGTTAATAACATAATAATTATGTTACAATAATTATGAAATACTAGTGGAAGTACAAAAGCAGGAATGTGTTAATCTTGTTGTATGCCTCAGTGACTGAAACCAAATGAGAATTTGGGAAAGTGTTATTTAGAATAGAGATATGAGAACATTGTAGAAGGCAGATTTATATATATATTTGTACTGGAAATTTTTGAACAGAAGGCTTTGGTTTACTTTTTTAACAGACTAGAGAAAGGGAACAGAAATTATTCAAGGAAATGAAATTGGTAAATTTACCAAACATAATAATGAATGGAATCTGGGTTATTGTAGTAAAAGTATCAGAAACTGCTAAGTTATATGTGTATTTTAAAGATAGAAGATAAGACAAAGCAAAACAATATAAAGGCATAAACATTTTGAAAATTATTTTTAATAGAAATATAAAATAAAAATTTAATAATAAATTGATAAAATGCAACAATTTTATGAAAAGGGATAAAAGTTTTATTTAAAGGTTAATGTTTATAGGTTTATGTGTTTTAATTGACAGAAATTGTGTGTATGTGGCATTTTAGTATATAAGATAAAGGATTAGATCAGGATAATTGGTGTGTTGCTACTACTTTAGGTTTTTTTTGGGGGGGAGGTTATATTGAGAACAACTAGGATCCCTTGTCTTAGTTTGCTGTTTGATACTGTTCCAAAATGTGGTCCAAAACCAACTTGAGGAGAAAATAATATATTTGGTTTATTATAGTCCAATCACTGTCCATCATTGAGGAAATAAGAGCAGGAGCAGAAGCAAGAACCCTGGAGAAACACAGGCTTATTTTCCTTGGCTTGCTCAGTTATTGCTCTGATACAGACCATGCTCGTTGAGTAGTCTAATGGAGGCAGTTTCTCAGTTGATTGGCCATCACAAGTTTAGCCCCTTGTCAGCTTGATATACAAACACATCACCGTGAAATCTGTAACCTCTCCTTCCTTTGCTCCTTGTGGCTTGTGCTAATAGTATTGTCACAATATAAAACAGTCCAACTTTTAGAAGTCTCAATCTTTAAAATTATCAGTACTTTAAAAGTACAAATTTTAAGTCTCTTAACTGTAGATTCCTGTAAAATCTTAAATAAATGATGTAGTTTATTTTAAGAGGAAAGAAGAACACGGGCAGTTATAGTCAAATAAAATTAAAACCAATGTTCAACAAAAGCTCTGCATCCTAACATCTGGGATTCGCTCATGATCTTCTGGGCTGCAAAGGGCTTGGATAACCTCACAACTTGACTCCATCATTGCAGTTTGTCTTCTAGTCTCAGGTCAGGTCAAGTTCACTATGCATCTAATATTGTTCCTTGGCAGTCATCCTATAGTCCTGACATCTCCAGTTACACTACAGTCTTACAGGCTGTATCTTCACCAATGGTCTCTCTTGACTTTATACAGTGTCAAGCCATAGCTACTGTCCATGACTCTTTCAGTCCTGGGGTTTCCACTGCAACCAAGGCTGAACTTTTATCAATAGTCTCTCCTGCCTTTCTTCAGGGAGTCTTTGACCTTGCTATATAAGGTTCCAGGCCTCAGCTAGTCTCTGTTACCTCTTTATGCCTTCAAAACCAGTACCATATGGAAAACTTACACATTGCCAAGTTCTGCTTTCAGCTTGAGATACAGCTCCTACCCCCCACCTCCAACTGTGTGCTGACCCCAAGGAACTACTTCCCAGATTTCACCTCAGTGATACTGATCTCATAGCTAATTTTTCAGCACCAGCTAACCAGCATTGATTGTTCCAGTAAAGCAAAGATTTTACTTACATAGATTCTTAATTAAAATGTCACCGATACAATAGTAGAGTCTTTGAGAGACTCAGATTCAGAAACTTCACAAGCCAGGCTTTCATCTATATTTCTGTTCACATTTACATCTTCCAAACTCCAGCAGCAGTTCATTAAGTTCTGAGCACTCAATAGTTTTTCTAGCCAAAAGCTCCCAAATGAGCCACAATCCTCCCTCCCCCAGAACAACATGGTCAGGTTCATTGCAATACCCCACTTTCTTGGTATGATTCTGTTTAAATTTGTTTCTCTGTGCTAAAACACTGACTAAAACAAAGGGGCAAGTAAGGATGTATTTGATGTATATAGGTTACAGTTCATTATTGAGGGAAGTCAGCAGGAACTGTAGAGGAAAGCACAGTAGTGGCTTATCTCCTGGTTTGCTCATCTGCCTTATACAGCTCATGCCCACCTGCCCACAGTGTCCCACAGGTACCTCCACAGCCTAGTTTAATA
Source organism: Sigmodon hispidus (assembly GCA_004025045.1). Taxonomy (NCBI): domain Eukaryota; kingdom Metazoa; phylum Chordata; class Mammalia; order Rodentia; family Cricetidae; genus Sigmodon; species Sigmodon hispidus. The sequence goes on along the minus strand of PVIH01009787.1, from coordinate 11,909 downwards.
GGGGCAGTTCCTTTATTGAGGTTTTTTTTTTTTCCCAGGAGTGTCAAGTTGACAACCAAATTAGCCATCACACCTCTTTATTAGCTATTTTAAGTATATATAATTGTTGTCAATTTTGATTAGTCTGCTGTGGTGTAGAGTATTAGATGTTATTTCTATTATTCAACTGTACCTCAGTCCTATTAACCATACTCTTCATTTTTCTCTCCCCTCACACTTTACCCAGGATCCAGTTAGTAGGCATTCTAGTCTCTAAAACTATTTTAGGCTAAATTGTGAATTCTGAAAAATCTGTTTTTCATTTTTCTATATTTCTTGTATAGCTTTTAATTTATAAAAAAGCTACTTCGTGTTATTAAACTTTATTTAAAAGAGAATACAACATATGAATGCCCTAATAGTTCATACGTTTTCTAGAACTTAGTTTTAGAAAAAGGCTTCGTTTTGACCAAGAGGTATAAGAGAGTTTCAGCATATAAATACTTATATTCAGCATATAAATATATGCATAATCATTAATTTCTATAAACATAATTGACATTCTTGACATAGCTTTCTTGATGTACAAACCTAAATTTCTAAGATTATCTTAAAGGAAAGTGAGAGCTTTTACTACATATGTAAAAACTGATTCAAACTGTAATTTCATATGGGCCATTATTGTTTTCTTGCTTTTTTCTTAAGTAAAAATAAGTTTACTAAATGTTATGACACTGTTACTATGTATGAAAGTAAGGTTTCATAAGAAATAAGGTATATGCTTGCTTGACTCAGTGATATACTATTACTGGTCATATTTGGAAGAAAATTTCAAATTAAATTTAAACACAATAGTTGAAGACAGTGTTCTGATCATTTGTTTATTGAAGACTTCTGTCCTTTAAAAAATACCAAAATTACTTTGATTAATTAATGGAGGATAATTCTGATCTGGTTTTTAGAGACCAATGGAATTCATATGATAATACAAATTTATTTTCTAGACTGGGCCTTTCCAAACTAAGATTTCTGTGTTAAACTTGCTAGTAAATAAAGAAGACTGATGAGAGTTGAGGAAAGAACTATTTGCCTAATATTGTTGTTTCCTATTCCTAGGTGAATTTTTCAACCATAATTTAAAAATCATTGTATGGTGACTCATGTCATGAGCTCTGGAGTTGACTCCAGAGTAGTTTACCTGACAGCTCTGCTGGAAGAATGAACTGGGATGCTTCTCACTCTGTCTAGTTGGTGTGAAAACATAAAAGTTATGGAAACTTCCTTATTTTTAGTATAAATTTTAATATTTATAATTCAGAAATCATCACTGTCAAATTAATTAGGATGTACTGAAACTTTAAAATCAAACCCCAATTGATTTAGCCCAATGTGAGAGCTTACCTTTTAGATAAAAAACTTTTACTTCCCAGTGACCAATAATGTAATAACATATATAAAATTCAGATATACTCATTTTTATTTAATATTATCACCCTGTACTTTTTAAAGCTTTCAAAATATCTTTTATGATAATGCTTTTTCTATTTTTTCCTTTTCATTTTAAGCTATAGAGTACATTTGTATAAATGTATGTGTGTGTTTATATATATTCATTGTTATAGGGTTGCTATAGGAGAGCAGAAGTGAATTTGCTGCTTTGGGGCATTAAAACCAGGGGCCCATAAATATTAGGCAAGTTGTCTACCACTAAGCTACATTTCACAGCCCCAAGTCTGAATTCTCATTAAGCCATAGTACCCAGAGTTACACTGTTTTGGGATAAACATATATAAGAGATATTACTAAAGTATGAGCATTTTGATAGAGAATAGGTTTTAGGTAAAAGTTTTCTACAATATTAACTTGCTCTGCCCTTGCCCTCTCCTCTTTGCTCTGTTCTCTCAATTTTGGGAGCAGTGTGAAATCTAATAGGTTTCACAGGAGTGTTCAAACTTACTGGGGGTGGGGACACCTAAAATTAAAAAATCCTGGGGAAATAGATTTTGAGTAGTTCTGTTACCTGAAGCTGGTTATTTTACCCTTTTAGTCATAAGGCTTGAGAGACAGCTGTTTAGAGACTGGCTTAGAGCATGCTAAGGTTAGAGCCTTGGTTCTGTTCCTGACACAGTCAAAAACAGTTGAATGAGAGTTGTAAGGCAGTTGATAAAGTGTAGTTACTACTAACATATTAAGATAGTATTATAGAAGGAAAACAAATAAAAGGCGTGGAAAATAATATTTTCTCAAATCTATAGGCTAGTAATTAGAAGCAGAACTCCTGTTTGGTTAATAGAGGCTTTAGAGAGTTCATTTCAAAGCTTGTAAGCCATTAGATTTATATATTTGATATCTTATTGTTGACTTTACCTTAAAATCTGAGGCCATTTTGCATTTATAAAAGTAAATTATAAATTATTTATGTGGTTTCTTTACATATATGCAACATTGTTATAGTTCTTGGCTTACATAATACTTTATTATGGGTATTTTTACTTTGTATACTCACATAACTCACGTAAGATTTTCATTTGTTTCTCTTTCTAGGAAGATGATCCAGATGACCTTGCAGACCTTTCTTTGGCAATGAAGGAACTATAAAGAACCAAATATAATTCTGAAGTTCAGGATCAGTATTTTGAGATGGTTTTATTTTCAGAATGAAAAGTATATATGGTTACCTTTATGAATGTAGAGACATGAGAAAAGAGTTATGATGGCAAAAAACAAAGAACCTCGTCCTCCATCCTATACTGTCAGTGTAGTTGGGCTCTCTGGGACTGAAAAAGACAAAGGTAACTGTGGAGTTGGAAAATCTTGTTTGTGCAATAGATTTGTACGCTCAAAAGCAGATGAATATTATCCAGAGCATACTTCTGTGCTTAGCACCATTGACTTTGGAGGCCGAGTAGTAAACAATGATCACTTTTTATACTGGGGTGACATAACACAAAATGGTGAAGATGGAGTAGAATGCAAAATTCATGTCATTGAACAAACAGAGTTCATTGATGACCAGACTTTCTTGCCTCATCGAAGTACAAATTTACAACCATACATAAAACGTGCAGCTGCCTCTAAGTTGCAGTCAGCAGAAAAACTAATGTACATTTGCACTGATCAGCTCGGCTTGGAGCAAGACTTTGAACAGAAGCAAATGCCTGAAGGGAAGCTCAATGTAGATGGATTTTTGTTGTGTATTGATGTAAGTCAAGGATGTAATAGGAAGTTTGATGATCAACTTAAATTTGTGAATAACCTTTTTGTTCAACTGTCAAAATCCAAAAAGCCTGTGATAATAGCAGCAACTAAATGTGATGAATGTGTGGATCACTATCTTAGAGAAGTTCAAGCGTTTGCTTCAAACAAAAAGAACCTTCTTGTGGTGGAAACATCAGCACGGTTTAATGTCAACATTGAGACATGTTTCACTGCATTGGTACAAATGTTGGATAAAACTCGCGGCAAACCTAAAATTATTCCATATCTGGATGCTTACAAAACTCAGAGACAACTTGTTGTCACAGCAACAGATAAGTTTGAAAAACTTGTACAGACTGTGAGAGATTATCATGCAACTTGGAAAACTGTTAGTAATAAATTAAAAAATCATCCTGATTATGAAGAATACATCAACTTAGAGGGAACAAGAAAGGCCAGAAATACATTCTCAAAGCATATAGAACAACTCAAGCAGGAACATATAAGAAAAAGGAGAGAAGAATATATTAGTACCTTACCAAGGGCTTTTAATACTCTCTTGCCTGATCTAGAAGAGATTGAACATTTGAATTGGTTGGAAGCTTTGAAGTTAATGGAAAAGAGAGCAGATTTCCAGTTATGTTTTGTGGTGCTAGAAAAAACACCTTGGGATGAAACTGACCATATAGACAAAATTAATGATAGACGGATCCCATTCGACCTCCTGAGCACTTTAGAAGCAGAAAAGGTCTATCAGAACCACGTACAACATCTGATATCAGAGAAAAGAAGAATAGAAATGAAGGAGAAATTTAAGAAGACTTTAGAAAAAATTCAGTTCATTTCACCTGGGCAACCGTGGGAGGAAGTTATGTGTTTTGTTATGGAGGATGAAGCATTTAAGTACATCACTGAGGCTGATAGCAAAGAAGTATATGGTAGGCATCAGCGAGAGATAGTTGAAAAAGCCAAAGAAGAGTTTCAGGAAATGCTTTTTGAGCATTCTGAACTTTTTTATGATTTAGATCTTAATGCAACACCAAGTTCGGATAAAATGAGTGAAATTCATACAGTCCTAAGTGGAGAGCCTAGATATAAAGCTTTACAGAAACTTGCACCTGATAGGGAATCTCTTCTACTTAAGCATATAGGATTTGTTTATCATCCCACTAAAGAAACCTGCCTCAGTGGCCAATATTGTACAGACATTAAAGTGGAACACTTACTTGCCAGTAGTCTTTTACAGTTGGATCATGGCCGCTTACGCTTGTATCATGATAGTACCAATATAGACAAAGTTAATCTTTTCATTTTAGGGAAAGATGGCCTTGCCCAGGAACTAGCAAATGAGATAAGGACTCAATCCACTGATGATGAGTATGCCTTAGATGGAAAAATTTATGAACTTGATCTTCGGCCTGTTGATGCCAAATCGCCTTATATTTTGAGTCAGTTATGGACTGCAGCCTTTAAACCACATGGGTGCTTCTGTGTATTTAATTCCATTGAGTCACTGAGTTTTATTGGAGAATTTATTGGAAAAATAAGAACTGAAGCTTCTCAGATCAGAAAAGATAAATATATGGCTAATCTTCCATTTACGTTAATTCTTGCTAATCAGAGGGACTCCATTAGTAAAAATCTACCAATTCTCAGGCACCAAGGACAGCAATTGGCCAACAAATTGCAGTGTCCTTTTGTAGATGTACCTGCTGGTACATATCCTCGTAAGTTTAATGAATCACAGATAAAGCAAGCTCTAAGAGGAGTATTGGAATCAGTTAAACACAATTTGGATGTGGTGAGCCCAGTTCCTATCAATAAGGATGTATCAGAAGCTGACTTGAGAATTGTCATGTGTGCCATGTGTGGTGATCCATTTAGTGTGGATCTCATTCTTTCACCATTCCTTGACTCTCATTCTTGCAGTGCTGCCCAAGCTGGACAGAATAATTCCTTAATGCTTGACAAAATTATTGGGGAAAAAAGGAGGCGAATACAGATCACAATATTGTCATACCACTCCTCAATTGGAGTAAGAAAAGATGAACTGGTTCATGGGTATATATTAGTTTATTCTGCAAAACGGAAAGCATCAATGGGAATGCTTCGCGCATTTTTGTCAGAAGTTCAAGATACCATTCCTGTACAACTGGTGGCAGTTACTGACAGTCAAGCAGACTTTTTTGAAAATGAGGCTATCAAGGAGTTAATGACTGAAGGAGAACACATTGCAACTGAGATAACTGCTAAATTTACAGCATTGTATTCTTTATCTCAGTATCATCGGCAAACTGAGGTCTTTACTCTGTTTTTCAGTGATGTTCTAGAGAAAAAAAATATGATAGAAAATTCTTACTTGTCTGATAACACCAGGGAATCCACCCATCAAAGTGAAGATGTTTTTCTCCCATCTCCAAGAGACTGTTTTCCCTATAACAACTACCCAGATTCAGATGATGACACAGAAGCACCACCTCCTTACAGTCCAATTGGAGATGATGTACAGTTGCTTCCAACACCCAGTGACCGGTCCAGATACAGGTTAGATTTGGAAGGAAATGAGTATCCTGTTCATAGCACCCCAAACTGTCATGATCATGAACGTAACCATAAAGTGCCTCCACCTATTAAACCTAAACCAGTTGTACCTAAAACAAATGTGAAAAAACTGGATCCAAACCTTTTAAAAACAATTGAAGCTGGTATTGGTAAAAACCCAAGAAAACAGACTTCCCGGGTGCCTTTGGCACATCCTGAAGATATGGATTCTTCAGATAACTATGCGGAACCCCTTGACACGATTTTTAAACAGAAGGGCTATTCTGATGAGATTTATGTTGTCCCAGATGATAGTCAGAATCGAATTATTAAAATTCGAAACTCATTTGTAAATAACACTCAAGGAGATGAAGAAAATGGGTTTTCTGATAGAACCTCGAAAGGTCATGGGGAACGAAGGCCTTCAAAATACAAATATAAATCTAAGACTTTGTTTAGTAAAGCCAAGTCCTACTATAGAAGGACACACTCAGATGCAAGCGATGATGAGGCCTTCACTACTTCCAAGGGGAGAAGAAAAGGAAGACATCGTGGAAGTGAGGAGGATCCACTACTTTCGCCTGTTGAAACTTGGAAAGGTGGTATTGATAATCCTGCCATTACATCTGACCAGGAGGTAGATGATAAGAAGATAAAGAAGAAAACCCACAAAGTAAAGGAAGATAAGAAAGTAAGTTTAGTTATCTTTATAAAAGTGCTCACTTTTGCCTTAAAAGGAAATAATATGTATGTATATTTAAGATAATGAGTTTGACATTAATAAGAATTTAGTATCTCTTGAATTTTTAAAAATTTAAAATATTTTGTAGGAGCAGATTTGTTTTTGTCATTTTAGTGCATTTTGTTTATGGTTTATTTGGAATGGAAGCTTGAGTTTAAATTTTTCAGCATGAAAATTGCAGGTGGATGTTTATTTTGTCTTTTATATTTTCAATAACTTAGTTCATTTAATGGTATTAAACATTAGACCCTTCATATTTGTGTTAAAGTTATATTTAATGCTTACTACTTGTTTTCCACAATATTTCAGGAACTTCTGTTACTGTGTGACTTGATTTCGTATAAGCCTTCATTCAAGGATTTTATAGTTATTAAGATAGTATTCAGTATATTTTTGTTCTACTGTATTGGACATTTTCATCAGTTAGATTCATGGTCTTAATAAATGATTAGTGTGAAGTTTCTATATCTAATTGCTATTTACCAGACCCAATTAAAGATAAGGATATTTTTAGTAATTATAATACTCTAGTTTTTCAACATATAGTAAACTGCCCATTATAACTTGTATAGATATTTTTTAAAGTTTAAGTTATAGTATTTATCTTCCTTATTTGGTAGGACACACATTTAATTTGTCTTTTCATCTAGTTTAGACATACAGCATAAACCCTTATGACCTTATGACACATGATACTGACTGTAAATATCTCTGGCATCTTACATATACAACTTTTTATCATTAGTCCTGTCTATAATTCTGAGGTGGGTTTTTTGTTTGTTTGTTTGTTTAGGTTTTATTTTTGAAATAGGGACTTGTGTCCCTCAGATTAGCCTTGAACTGTGTACTCAAGGCTGGCTTTGAACTTGTGTTTCTATCTCCACCTCCTGAAATTATAGGAGCCTACCCCCACACTCAGTCATGTCTTAATACTTTTTATCACTACCAAACTTTATTTTCTTCTAATTTGCATAGATTGAGAATCTTTAATCTGAAAATAAAGATCTAAAAAGCTCAAAAACTTGAAACCTTTGAATCCCAATATGAAACTACCTGTGGAAAAAATTTATATCTGATCACATCTAACAGGTTACAATGAAAACTAGAAATACTTACAAAATTACCTTTAGGCTATTTATAAGTTATATGTGAAACATAAATAAATTTGATGTTTAGCTTTGAATTTCATCCTCGAGGTAACTCATTTTATATCTGCAGACATTATGAAATGAGAAAAGAAAACTGAGATTTGAAACCTTCTTGGTTTCAAGCAATTTAAATAAGGAACACTCAGCTTTGTTATTCAGACTTTCATATATGGCAAGCATCTTTAGCAGTGATTCTCAACATTCCTAATGCTGTGACCCTATAATACAGTTCTTCATGCTGTGGTGACCCTAACCATAAAATTACTGTGTTACTGCTTCATAACTGTAATTTTGCTACTGTTAAGTGTAGTATAAATATCTGATATATAAGGTATCTCAACACACAGGTTGATTATCTTTATGTGTATGTTTTGTTTTAGTTCACAAATCCTAATTGTTTTGCTATCTTTTGAGAGAGAGACAGAGACTGTATATTTGAATACATGTGTGGAAACCAGAGACTGATGTTTGATGTCTTCCTGGCTTGTTCTCTGTTTTGAGACAGTTCTCTCACTGAATCTGGAGCTCACCAGTTGGCCTAGTAAGCTCCAGACATCTGCCTGTTTGCCCTGTTAGCACTGGAGTAATAGATGCTCACAGTTGAGGCCAGCTTTTATATGACTATTGATCAGAATTCAAGTCTCTGGGCTTATACAACAGGCACTTTTCCAACTGGTCCAACTCTCCATCCTCCAGTATAATTTCAGCTTGAATAGTAGTTGCAGGAAAAGTAAAAAGTTCTTGTATGCTCTTTATCAGATTTTCTGGTTGTTTACATTTATTCCTTCTTGCTTGAGCATGAAGTGTGGGTGTGTTTGTTTGCTTTTAAACATTTGGAGATGAAGCTGAAGGTACTAGGATCTTTGTTATTAAGTACTTCATCGTGTACTCCCTTTACAAAAATTTCTCTAGTAAGAACAATGTTTCTCAATGTTTTGTTTTTGTTTTCCATGTATTAAATTGATTAAAACTACCTAGTTAGTTTTCTACGGATTTACTTTTGCTATATTTTTCTTCCTACAATGAGTAAGTCATTTTTCATGAAAGTTTGTTCTAGGCTTATTCTTCAGGATACATTTGTAATCATCAGACTCAAAAGGCCTATATTTTAGAGATTCGGTATTATTCCTTCAGTTCTTTTAGTTACATTCTCACAAGCACAGGGTAAAAATATACCAAATCTATATTCTGGAGTTTTTAACATTGACTTTCATACCAATTGAATAATTTTACAACTTTTTGGATTGAACATTACTTCTTAAGTTTTATTTACGTATGTAGTGTTTTAACTGTTCAGTTATTTGATTGTAAGTCTTTCCCCTCTCCCCTTTTCACTTCTCAAATCTGAAATGTGTTCAAGAGTTAGAATTTTTTATATATAGGATAATAGTTACCTTTTTATATAAGATAATAGTACGTAAGAATAGTTCTGTTTATAATCACTGGCATCTTAGATGCATCAAATAGTGTACTTTGCATTTAGTTTTTGTTACTTGCTGATGCCACTTGCCCTAGTGTTTTTAAGTTACACTTTTACTTTCCTTCTATTTGATTAACGTCATTCTCAGCCATCATTCAGACTTCCTCTTAGAAGTGTGCTAGACTTTGATGTAACATTGCTTTATTAGATCCATCATTTGTGTATTTGAATTTTTAAAAACAGTGAAGAAATTGTTTTATTGGAGGTTTTAGATTTGTAAAGTTTTTAGTTATATAAGTGGTTCTGTTTTAGACTGTAGTTTTTAAAAGATAAATATAGGTTATGCGACTTAAGACCAGAACAGGTGCAATCATTATGATATTCTGTAAACTCAGACTGCTGTGGCTTTGAATTCAGACTCAGCTGCTTATTGTTCAACCTCTGCAAGTCCATCTGAGAAAACAGAGATATCATACTTAGCACTGCTGTGAGAAAAAGAGGAACATTCATTTAGAACAGTATCTGGGATACATTAAATTTGTTGGAGAGGAAAACAGAGAATTGTTATATTATGATACTGTAGTCCAAAGAAACTTTTTTTTTTAGTGTACAGAGTGAAAAAGGATCACCATAGAGTGCCATTCACAAAACTTGATGAAGAGAAGTAAATCAGTGGTTTTATTTTTGGTATTTTTTTTTTTAAATTTAGATGGAGAAAAATTTTTCATTTATGCAGAAGCATCAAACTAGCTGGATAAAGTAAGAGATGATACAGAAAATTTCCTAATTATTAGGTACTGAAATATTAATATTGCATTTGTAAGGGTTTTTACTGAACTGTAGAGCTAGTTTGGAGGTAAGCAAGGACTGTGTGCCATAGAATTACAAAATTACATGTGGACTGCTTACAAGGTATATGTGAAACAAATGACTTTGATGTTTAGCTTAGAATCTCATCCTTAAACTAACTTATCTACTTCAAAATAGAAAAAGAATTGAGATAGGAAACACTCTTGGTTCTAAGTATTTCAAATTAGGAATGCTCAAGGTATTGGAATGTGTTGTAATTCATGTTGTTAGGGAAGAGATTTGGATCATATAGAAGAGTAGGCAAGAGAAATATGTAAAAACTTATTTATAAAGTGATCCAGGTTCAGAGACCACATGGGAAATCAACAGCTAAAAGTTGATTCTTCAGAAAGCCTAAAAAATAAAGTTGCCAAGATTGGAAAAATATAGAAGCCATAAATAACACTTCTGAATTAAAAAGGACAGTATAAGTGGATATGATCAAAAAGAAGTACAAAATGCTCATGAACTAATAAAAATATATTTTAAAAATTTAAAATAAACTCACACATATAAAAAAAGGATATGTAATTAGGGGTGCATGAAAATAAAAGATTCCAGAGAGGGATGGTAGCTTTTGTTTTGTGCATACTACTTTGAAAGTTTAAACAAAACAAATATCAAAACAAATATCTATACAGTTTGATAATTTGCCTCCTTGCAATGAATTTTTCAGAGACACATAATTAAAGAAAAAGATATTGTTTATTCAGTGAAGATACAAAGGAGCTGGAAAGTGCCATATTCTACCCATGGGCTGGCAACCCAGAGGACAAAAATGGGAAAAGCCAGGGTGACCTGTTATGGATTAACATAGTACCTGGCCTCCTATGTTCCTGTAAGGTGACTTTTTCAGGGCATGCTCCATGTAGACTAAGCTGTCAGTCCTTCTGCTAATGTGCCACCTGGTTTTTTATGCTAATTTCTGGACCCTTCCCACCATGCAACCACCATTTTCACTTGATATGTAAATCTTATTTAGGTATAAGGGTAATAAACTATTAAAAACTTTCAAATTTATATCAATGTAAATTGTAGGGAAAGTGTACTTTCAGCTTTTAGTGTGCATCAGTTAACTTCTTGACATCTGAAGGAATTGGAGCCTTGAAGGATGTGTCTCTCCATGTTTGTCTTTGGGTTTTGGTGGGGCTAGGAGTTTAATTTATTGCAAGTCTGTATTAACAAAACTTTTAAACTGTTTAAAGTTTCTTTTTTCCCCTAATTTGTAGCATATTTGGGAGAATATTTATTGCTTTAAAATGAGCAGTTGATAAAGGTATCATTTACTTAACCATTATTACTTTGGAGTTCTACTCTTAAGGATCCTGAGTCACCTTTATGTAGAAAGTATGTTTAGGAAAATGAGAATTTTTTTCCCCATCAGCCCTCCAGCTGACATGATATTTAGTCTCTTTGGCTTGAATTGAGTCAGAGGAATAGAAATACACTACTGAATTTGTGTCTGAGCAAGAGTACAAAATGTCTACTATAGGAAAGATTGATATATTTATTTCTGACCTCACAGTATATTACAGTATGATCAACTGAATTCGGTATAAATGAAAATTCATATCTGTATCTAGTTAAAAAAAATCACCCAAAACATATATTAACAAAAAAATCTGTTTAGTAACTATAATTTATTTTGAAAGAAAGAGAATATTTATTTTATCCAATAAGATTTTTGAGACTGACTACCATTAGAAGCTAATACAAATACAACTTATCCCTTGGCTGTTTCTTTTTTTTTTTTTTCTTCTTTATTTTGTATTTATAAAAAAAAAAAAAACACAGTAAAAAGAATTTAAAATGTGGAAGAGTTAACAATAACTGTACAGAGGATAAGAATGATAAGCATGGCTTATCAAGGGTGGAAATACAAATAAGATTGCTACACATACATTTTTTTGTGTTCATCTTTCCCTCTGAATTTTTTTTTCCATCCCTGTATATCCTTATTCAAGGTCTCTTCCCCCTCCCAACACATCTGGTCATTTTTCTTCTCTGAAACTCCCCATCCCCTCCCTGGGCA